>JAECUM010035791.1:0-57037 GCA_016617855.1 Megalonaias nervosa
TTGCAACCAGATGTCCAAATGCGAGCGATCCATCAGTTCTAAACTACAGCTTAGAGGAATTTTGCTTTGACGGTCTTTAAATCCCACATTGTGGGCATCTAGGTTTTTAAACTTGCCCGGCATGTCAGGTTTCCATACCACGCAGGCATCAAGATGAGTGTTCCTGGCTTCTTTTCCGTATGTTAAGAGATTTTCTAGGTACGCTCGATAAGGATAAATATCCATGCTACTGCTGATCAGTTTGTTATTCAAGTACAAATCCAGTGAGCTGAACAAGGAATAAATGAAATTATTTACGGGGGATACTGCCTCATCGGCCTCTAGATTGGGATCGTCCGTACTGTTCGGTTCGATTACTTTGACTTTCAGGTACAAGTAACTGCTACTCAGTGATGTAATCTTTGGACTGTCCTTTGATTTTAAATTCGATGGGGGCTGATCCTGAGTCCTTGACAGAGGAGACGGGATGAAATTCTACCCATTGGGTTTCTTCCATCGTCATCATAGTGGGTGGCATGGCAAACAGATCCAGTTCCGACTTGAAACATTCGCAAGACTCTCGGTGCATAATTTTATTCTCTCTGTAATTTAATAATCAAAAACGTCTAATTCTCGGACGGTTCGTCTCTTGGTCTTTCTAGCTCTGTGGGTGTGAAGGCCTCTGGAGGGGTGCCTTAATCGTCTCTTTCTGCCTTGTCCATGCTGTGGCGTGAGGGAAGCAGGAATGCCTGACAGCATTCAGGGCGTTTATAATAGTTTCTCGTCGGCCCAAAATGTCTTTTCCAGTTTGAAGCAAGACACTTTTGCCTGTTCTCGAGAAGGCTTATTTGGGGTTTTGTTTGTCGATGATGCCATTTTAGAGAAATTCTTTGCCTTGCGTCTTTTAAAGCGTGCAATCCTCGTGTCACCATCGTTTTCACAACGGGGGCAACCGAACGAAACGCCGATTTCAACATATCTCCTTTATACCAATGTTGACGCTGTTGAAATAAGACTTACTGACGGGTAAATAACGAGGATGTACAAACTCATGGTGAACGTGATAGTTGTTTCCACCTTCCTCGTCATTCGTTGTGACAGAATCCACTTTGAAAGGAATGACTCGCAGTAATGGTGCGGATGTGTGTCCGACCACGTTGTACTCCACTACATCGGAGTACACAAAGATCAAATTCAGTCCTTCGTTCAGTTCTATAGGGAATTTAAAACACTTGTAAAATGGATCGTTGTTGCTGCTGTCTCTGGAATTTGGGATCGATTTGAGGTCTCCACCCAATATCACAAACAATTCAGGAAAAAAAGTGATGGGAAATGTTTTGTCATCCGAAAATTTCATCAATACGCTACGAGCTATTTTGTGGTACTCGATCTTAAAACTTCGTTTGGTTTTGTCCAGGGCTTTGTCAAATTGATCGTCGAAAATAGCACCAATCGTGTCCACCAAATGTTGACAGCTAAAATAACAGCCTACCGAAATTTTCATTTCATACATGCTTTAGGCAGCATTGGCTAGTGATGGCTTTTTGGGTTCAGAAAAACGAGGATAGTTGGCATCCAACTGTTGTTGCGCTTGTTCATTCAGGATTTCGACCCAAATGTTCGCTTGATTTCCACTGACATTTAGGACTTGTATGGGATGAATTATTTTGACCGAAGCCACTTCCCAATGGGCTTCTTGATCCAATTGGATGACCCGAGGTAATTTGGTTTTGAAACAGCACAAAGTATTGTGGGGAAACACATCCATAGAACTGTTACTGGGTAACGTTAAGTAAAATTGGTTATTCATAATTCCAGAGTTCTGCTGTCCGAGGGGTCATAGCAAATTACAGGTGTCTAAAAGAGGATTGTTGTTGTTTTGGTGGTGACTGTTGGGAGGGTGACTGACGTTGGTCGCAAGACTCCCGTTGTTACCGTTAGAATATTTCAGGGAAGGATTGTGAAGAAGGTATCCGATGCAACTGCTTAGTAAATGGTCCACAATTATATGTCTCCTTGTTGCAAACTCCAATTCTTAATGGCAGCACCGATGACACTATACACCACAAAGATTTGTCAGAAAAAGACTATTTGCGTTTTAAGGCACACGTTCTCCACACTGCACCTACAAGGGTTGCTTTTGTAGATCTTGCACAGAAGAACTAGGTGAAGGACTGGTTACAGCCGTGGTGGTTTAGGCTGTGTTGTGTTTCCAACGTACTTCGACTTCTTTGACACGTCGTTTTCCCACTTTATTGGTTTTTCGATCAAGAATGCTTCCGATGTCGTACGCGTCGTCTTCTTGTTTGGTCACGCGTTGTAACTCGGGTAAGTAAAACGTTCCTTTTAACACTTCCCTGTTCATGTCTTCCAATTTATAGACGGCACGAAACAATTCGGTGGTCCAGTTGGATAAGTAACCTTTGTCGAAAGTAAGTTTGGTTTTGCCAATGCGCATCAAATCTCCCGCCGTCAACACTTCACCTTTCTTGGGAACAGCCACAGTCGGGGACATACCAAACAGGCGTTCAAAGACGGTCACTTCGTTGTCGGGAGTCACTTCTTGGGGGGCACATCCGATGCTCAGATGGTAAGAGTGGTTGTACGCGTTGACCAGGTGCGGGAAGACGTCGATGCACTTGAGAGTGTGTTGATGCGTAAAATATTTCCACATGCGTTCTTTCAAGGTGCGTTGAAAACGTTCCACGATGTTGGCTCTGGTTTCGGGATTCTCGGTGGTGAAAAAATGACTGTCGTTTCTTTAATTCTTTTTGGAAAGCTTGGTTCAGAAATTAGGTTCTTTTGTCAGTTTGCCATCAAAGGGGTGACAACCTCTTTGTTTCAACACCAGTTTGAGGGCTCGCACTAACTCAGTGCTCGATTTGGAAGTCAATGGTACGACCCAGGCAAATTTGGAAAAGGCATCGATGACACAAAACAAATATTTGTAGCCACGATTGTAGGTGGCCAAATGAGAGACATCGGCTAAATCGGCTTGCCATTAATGATTGATGCCCTCCACTCGGGTGCGATTTGTGGTAAAATTTCGTCGAATGGGTTTTTGTAAGGTGTACGTGGCTTGTTCTTGTAACCATCGTTGCACTTGAGTTAAACGGACACTTTTCGGTCGGATCTGGGGGCATAATACAATTTCTGAACTCCTCCGTAACCTGCAGGATGGGATGGATCGTAGAAAATGTTGCCTAACACATTCTCTATCTGGACTTTTTTTTAAAATAAATCACCCACTCTTCCAGGATGCTACTGTTTTCTTCGTGTGGTATTTTCTTGGATTGTAATGCTTTGCTTGTCCGGCGAGCAATAGATGTCGAGGAGGAGGATGTCTGAACAGGGGTAATCAATTCTTGTTTAACTTCTGTCGTCACCTTCCTTTTCTCTTCTGAGGAAGAAGGGGTGGCCATCATCTTTTAATCCAACCAGTTTTGGATGTTGTTTGTGGTTTCTGGTGGAGTTTGAAACTCTTCTTCTCCTTTTTCTGCCTTGATCACTGGGGGTGGTGGTGGTGCTGGTGATGGACGTTTCACTAGAGTCTTAAGATCTATCAGAGTCGGTTGAGCAGTTTCGTCTAAAGCATTCTGGTGAAAGAGTTGAAGTCGTTGCAACACTTGACCGTACCGCTGCGATTTTTCCGTATCTGACTAATCGCTGAGATCCATCAACTATTACAATTCGTGTTGTAACTGGGACATCTCGGTCAAATGAGGACTGGGAGGTAAATGCGAGTTCTGTTGTCCTTACCAACGACGGAATTCCATCCATCGTTTGTAAGGCACTAAATTCAGTTTTCGTCCTTCCATCAGATTCCAAAGGTCACGTCTGATATCTTTTCACCCCAGAGACCCCTTTTATTTTCTTGATCCTTTTTATCTTTGAGCCATTTGTGAAGTAGCTCTCACGAGTCATGTAATCAGTTGTGCCAGTGTGACTTTTAGTATCGATGCTTACAACAGGTCACAAATCCTCCGCGTTGTACCAACATCTTTTTTCTTTTGACGGATGGGTAGGTTCTTTTGGACCATTTGGCGAAGAACGTATCGATCATAGCTAAGCATTCTTTCTGATGCTAGGCAAAGGTATCGCTCCTTTCAAGACATTCAGACAACATTCGCACACGGTATCGATGGCGTCTTTGGAGGCGGTTTGAATGATTTGTTTTCACATGGCTGGAATGTTTTGAACAGGACAGACAACACGTCCCAATGTTTGGCTAAACGAGGAGGCAGTCCTTTCCTTTTCTTTCCTTTGGGGTTAGAAGAGGGATGGCTTCTGGGGGAGTGACATCTTTATTTGTTCCGGGGCACACACAAAAAATACACTGACGTCGATGATTTGGCACACACCCTTTTATCGTATTTTTGGAGTAGGTCCAAGGGTATGTAACCAGTTTTGTTGACGAACTCTTTGACTATCGCTTCATCAAAAATATGACGACATTTTTTCCTATATCGCCAAACAATCCTCCCCTTTGGTTGCTCCTCTTTTTCTTTGGACGATAAGGTCTTTTATGGGGTAGACGTCGATGCTTGGCTAAGCGTTTTTTTTTTCGGAACAGAGACAAACGACGAGACTGTCCTTTTCTTCTTTCCTTTTCCTTTTTGGACAGTAGAACGACGATGGTGATGTTGTTCACTTATTTTAGGGGATATCTTTTTGGTTCAGGAGCTATAAAAATACACTGAGATCCATCTCTCGACATGCGTCTTTTTATCTTATTTTTTTGGGTGTATTTATCGATTATTTTTGGGAAACAAAACTGTTTGAACATATGTTCTACCAATCCAGCACCAACAAATCCTCCCGTTTGGTTGCTCCTCTTTTCTTTAGACGATGGGGTCTTTTCAGGGGTAGACGTCGATACTTGGCTAAGCGTTTTTTTTCGGACAGGAGATGGTGGTGGTGTACACTTCTTTTAGGGGACATCTTTGGGCGTTCAGCAGCATAAAACATTGACACCCATCATTTACCCCAGGACGTTTTTATGGTGGAATGCGTCGCCACTGATTATCGGTCCTTCTTATCATTTTCATGGCAGGCATCGCTCGGCGTTGAGGGATTCGCAACGGATTAAATCGGGACTGTTCTTGCTTGGATAAATCCAGCAAACTCTGTAACATGCCCAGTCTCTCTTGGACTTTGATTTTGGGGGCAGGTACTTTGTTAGCAGCTGCTTCAGCGACCGATGAGTTGGAGGGTGATACCGCTGGAGGAGAAGTTCCTGGAGACAAGGGTTTCCATTGTTTCATCAAATGAGGAAGAACTGGTGTCAAATTGTGTTTGGCTGGCATCACCAGCAAAGGGGAAGCGGAAGAACTTGAGGCTACGCGGTCACGGTAGCTGCAGGTCGTGGTTTGGGAATGTAAGGTTGCGTCTGGACTGTAGCGCCTCTATTGCGGGTGGAAGCTGTTTTCTGGGGTCTTTTTGTGGGCTTTGATTTTTATTTTTCTGTGGACGTATACGTAACAGGCCCTCCGTCTTGGCACCAGTAGTGAAACAGATGGGTACGAAATCGGAAATAATCGGAGGTGGTGGGTTTTAAATCCTCGAGTAAATAGGCGTGTGGGGTTCGAGTGGCATCGTCGTAGGCATGTGTCAACCAAGGAGTTCCTAACTGTTTGGCTAACAGTTGCAGTTGCATTTTATCTCTGGGGCTTTTAAACAAGACCATGTAATGAGCATTGAGACTGATGGTGCGATGAGCTTTACTTTGTTGAAACAATGTTTGGGTGATGTAAATAACACTGGCATTACGATGATGCCCTTTGCACGTAAACCACAGATTAATTTCTTCTTCGTCTTCTCCGAACATGTCGTCGAAGATGACCAGATGAGTTTGAATGAGGTCAGACACGATTCCGTCGTCTTTGCCAGGAATGCCTTCCACAAACGCGATGGAATCGCCTTGAATTTCTCGCAGGAGGTTATACGGCGAATGCCACTCTTTGTAACACCACACAATACGTTGAGGTGGACGATCGATCAAATGATATTTATGTTCAATCAAACGTTTGACAAATTCGGTTTTGCCTGAAGCACTTGGTCTAGCAATTAACATCTTAAAGGGATGACGAAGATACAAAGCCTCCCAACTGGCACGATCTAAGTTTTCGTCGATGACTTTGAAAGTGGTGGAAAAAGAAGCAGAAAAAGCAGAGGTAGCCATAGTGCAGGGAATGTCAGACAGACAAGACAAGAGTTTTTATATTTATCAAAAACATGTTTAAAATTGAACACGAAAATACATAAAAGGCAAATGGTTAAGTACATCGATAAAATACACATCAAAATGATCAAAGTGTAAGATAAACAAGTCACTGTAGAACATTTGTGGTGACGGAGGTATGGTGTCCTAGGGACAGCTTGTAATATTCTTAGAGACTCTACACTTGGCACAGTCTCACAGGGGTCCTTCAGGAATGGCCTTTCGGTAATGTCCATGTCAGTGATGGTCCTGTCCTGAATGGAGTGGTTTTCCTCGGAGTCGGGTTCTTCTTCTGGCACTGTGGCTAACACAGGTTTAAAGGTCACTTTTCCACTGGACACTTTAAGTTCACTTTTTCTTTTGAATGCATAACACAGATCTTTGGCAATGAAAACCACTTTTTTCGTCCAAGCCTCGAAACCCAGATTTTTCCAGTCACGTACATCCTACCAGTGAGAGTGTAACCAACAAACTTCACACACAGCTTCGTAAGCATCCGGAGGGGCTAAAATTTCACAAAGAAACTTTTATTCAAATAAAGGTCGAAAAGTTTGCAGATGAAAGCGCAAGGCTTTTAACAGAGTGAGTTTATCGTGTACATTTAAAGGAAACACCATCATGTTTTTGGTGGTACCTCACAGTACAGATCGTATAGAGCCCACAAGGAATCGGCTTGTAAACGAAATCCCAGAAAGTAAGTCAGTAAGACACACACCACTCAACTACCCAAATTCATTGGATACAGTTCTCGTAAAAAGTGTGTTGGTAATCCACCACAGACTGAATACTGTTATTGCTTTCCTTCCACGGCAATTGTTTTATCACTAATGATAACAGCCGTGTCATGGTAGCAAGTTTTTATATCCTCTTTTGTTGAAGGTAATAAATGTACTTTTTGCACAGAACTGATCGTACTCCAGTGGGGTATCCAAATTGTTTACTCACTAACTCACATACCACACGTCGCACAGAAATTTCCTCTTGAACCACGCTTTGTTCGTGTAAAAGAGTTTGGTAATCCTCTATCTCTTCCTCTGGAATTTGGTGTAGTATGGCTAGATTGTAAGAAGTAGGATGAGTAGCAACCAAAGTCTTCTGGTCCTCGGTCAGTTGAACAATGTCTGACCACTGGAACGCTTTCAAATGAATCAGAGCTCTTATAGCTTTCAGGTACCAGTGGTTTAAACATTGGTGACGTGACGGATGCAATTGTTCTTTGCGTTTGACTTGTATTTTGACAAAAACTCTCGGTAAATGTGTTCTCTCAATTCCACAGGCAGACCACAAATGTTAGCTTGTAAAGTATCATCAAGATATTACTGGGGTCCCACTAATGGTAGGTAGTCTCAGGTCCCAAGTAGACAAATCCTGTTCTAGCTAAAACATTCGAAGTAGGTAATTCTTCCCTATCCGTGGGCCATTTTTTAAACGTTTCCAATCAAGTGGCACAATCACAATCGTCAGGCAAGAAGACAGGAAAATTGTATTGTTTGAACTTGGAGTTCTCAGTGGGTCCCTCGATCGATTCTTGCTGTGTCGAAGTCATCCTTCTTGTTGGTGGCTATCGGCTTGGAACCATTTCTTTTATACCATTGTGTCAGTAGGGCAAGGTGAAGTGGTTGGGAAGTCGCACTTGCTTCTGGTAGACGATTTGATACTTATTCCAAGGGCTCACTGACGATTTGGTGTGTGGCTAAACGTACAATCTTGTGAGGTTCGTAGATGGTCACATTAACATCTTTATCCTTTCCAGATTGCAAGGCTTCTTTCAACAAGCCAAAGTTCACCACTTGACTGGTGCGAAAATTGAGAGTCAATCCTTTCACTTCACACTCGGTGTGCACTTCTCCTTGGGGTTCCCGGTATTCGTAGCCGTAATTTTTGGGACCGCCACTAGCAAAACTTCGAAACTTGTTGTTGGGGTGCGCGTCCGTCCAGGCTCATAAACGGTCTCCTTCGATGTCAGGGTGCCGGTGACCAAGGCGATCGATGTAGATGAAACTCGCCGCGTCAAAATACAGTACACGATCTCTTAACAGTTCTAAGCCGCAATGATGACATTTCCAAATTCGTCGGCTTGTACAAAGTCCAGTTCTTCTTCGTAATTGACTAAGATCAAGTCTTTACGTGTTTCATGGATTTGGTTTTGTTGTGAATCATCTGGAAGTAGCGGGAAGGATCGGAGAAATATTCCATCTTTGGTAAACACGGTCGTTGTGCCATTTTGACCCACAAGCAATTCAACATCACTTTAGCAAACGATCGCCTTCCTTAGATTTTCTTCACGTGTCTAAAGTGATGCCTTCCTAGTCCAAGTATTTCTCTTTGAATTTCTTTTGGTCTTCGGGAGATACATACTAGGAAGGATAGCCACTGCCTTCTTGTTTCAGTTTCAAAAAAGCATCTACTTAGTGCGTGAAAATTCCCTTCTGAGACTCGTCGAGCTTGTGGTATTGTTCTGTCTTGGTAAAGTGGCAAATTTCTTACACTTCCAACAACTGGTATCCCAGGTCCAGACCTTTAAACAATTCTACGTTCCTGTCAAGGCGCGTTCTTCCTGGGTGTGCTGACAAGGTTGGTCTTGGTTGCACATTTCGGCACAAGTACGGCGCAATGGAAACATCAGTTTGTCTTGGCAATGGTGAGATAAGCGGGATGATACAAGTTTGTGGGAGGCAAAACTTTACATTTAATCAGTCCTTCGTATTGTCGAATGTGGTCCAGGTCGATGTGTTCCATCAGCGATTGTGGGTGCTCTGCGGAAAAGTAACAATATTTGTACACGTAAGGATACAGCGAACACACGCCCAACTATTTGATTTCTTGTCCTTTCTCCTCGTCGGCGTTGTACAACAAACAGGTGGCATTCGTCCATTCTCCCAACAAACTATTCCGTGGGTTCAGAGGGTCCACCAGGTGGTAACTTTCCACGACACGTTTAAACTCGGGATCGGTTTTCGAACGGTGATCGTATTCGTGTTCCCACATTTCCACCACTTGGTATCCTTGCTGTTCTCACATTAAGCGCCGCTCACAAGTGCTCTCGTTCAAGTTTTCAATAGTACGTTGTAAAATCTGATTTTTAGTGTCAGGTTGAGGGTAACAAATCGGACATACGTGAAATAATCAACCGTTAAACTCGTACACGATCTTAGGGTTTCCTAAGTCTCAGCCATCCACCGAATACGTTCAGATGCTCTTTTCACCTCCTCCGTTTCGGGCTTGTTGGAGCCATTTGTCTTCCTTGTCGCACAAGTAATGTAGGGTTTTGACCTAATATTGACGTTTGATAAAATTGGTCGTTTGAGGGCGGATGACAGCCAGGGTGTTTCTGGGCATAAATCGTTTGCGGTACACTAAGGAATACGCGTTTTAAAATGTCCACGTCGGAACGGCAATACTTTATCATATCTTCCTGAAATTCGAAGGTGTCCGAGGCGTGTGAGTGTTACCAAGTGTAGAAAGCTTCTCGTTGTTCGGTGCACATGTTGTCGGGGTCGTAGTAGTGAGCATCAAGCAAATGGGGCAGAACGGCGTGTTGATTGGCTTCGGTACTGATGTTCTCTTGGTTCAACGTCTCGTCGATAGGGTCTAAGATCTTTTGGATAAAATCGGCCAGCGTGTTTGGTCCCCGAAAGATTTTTTTCACGCCCTGCTGAAATCTTGCTGCAGTGAGGGCAATGACTAAAAATAGGCTCATGGATGCACTTCTCGCACGCTTTATGAGCCATGCAGAAATTAGGAATGTAAATGCCAGTCTCTTGCATGCATTCGAAATCGAAAAAAACGAAAGTCCCTTTCTTCTTCTGGTCATCTTCCTCTTCCTCCTGTTGGGGTTGGTATTTTTGAATGTGGCATTCGTGTTCCAAATCTAGGATTTGGTGACAAATGTGACATCGTTTCTTTCCTGGACATAGGTGTGCCCATGCATTATTGCTACGTGTAACTTGTCCACAAGTATCGCACAATCTCTTGAGTTGGCAAGCACTTTTCCGCTGTGATCCTCGCGTCTTGAGATGTCGTTGGTGACAAAAGTGCGCTGACAAGCAGGGCAATGTACTCGTTCTTGTCCTTCGTCAAGACAGAGTTTAGAGGCCAAACATCCCTCACATTTCGATCCACAATGCTTGTGTTGCTCTCGATTGTTACAGCAATAGTCACATTTCTCACAGTAATAACTGTATCTTAGGAATGCGGTGATATTGATAATGGCATAGAAATGTTCATCGTGATGATAGGCGTGAATGTATTTTCCATCTTTGAATTTTTTTTCTCGAAACAACAGAGGTTCACGCACTTCTTGAGTGTGTACTTTCAAGGTGTAGCGTGGAGCCAAGACGTCTTGAAATTTTTGCATTTCTGGAATGCCACAAGCGGTGTCTCTGGATAGACTAGCTTTCTGTAACAGAAGTTCTGCTTCTCTTCTTTGTTTGGCTCGGTCCGATTGTCGAATAATTTGCCAGGCTCTTTTCCATTCTGTCGTGTCGTTCTTGTCGGCATACATTTGTTTCAGACTCCTTAATTCTGCCAAAATATCTAAGAGTACATTCACCGTTTGACTTTCATCGCTCTCCTTCTCTCCTAGACCTTGTTTCTTTTCTGCTTCTTCTTATTCCTGTCGTTTTCGTCTTGCATCTTCTTCTCGATGTTGCTGTTGAATGAGAAAGGCTTGTTTTGCGTCTTTCTGCTGTTGCATAAACTTTTCAGATTCTTCTTTTTGTCTCTGTTTAAAATCCTCGACGCACGGTAAGGAAGGAGAAGTTGCTGAAGGTGTTGGTACCGGAACAACTTCTTGTGAAGAAGAAATAAAATCAATTAAATCCCAATTAAAATCGTTCTTTTCTGGAAATAGGACTGTTTGCTATGGTTTCCGCTGCTATGCTATCACTTCTCGTCTCCACAGCCGGTGCACTCCAATTCATCGTCTTCTTAGTTTACGTCATGTTCTAACTCTGTCGCATTGATTCACTGCGCACAGAAGCTAGCGCACATATAGAGGGAATGTGACGTCACAAGCAGTTTTCTTTGGATTAGAAGACAGACTCCGCACTGTGACTGAATTTTGTAACGCGTGTTAGGACTGGTGAATTAAACGCGGTTCACTTCATTCCCCTCACTTGTTCTTTTCACAAGATGTGTACTAACGTAGAATCGTCTAGCCTCCTATCGTCGATGCTGTTCAACCCGGACTATCCCATGTATGTCAGATCATCATAGGCAATTATCCAGATGACTGATACAACCCTTTGGAAACGAAGGATCCATGTGGAGAGACAAGGCTGTCTGACGAAAGTCTTAATCTACGTTCCTGAGGTCAGACGAAGTTTGTGGAAGAGAAGAAGATCCGTGCGATGCCCTCTATGTTAACTGAATGGTGTTTACAAGAAAACCAAAGGCCCTTTTCAGGGTCACTCCATTGCCTCGAAAAGATATCTATTCTCTCTTTCCTAAAATTTTTTTTCAGTCGATTTTTGGTGTGATATATTGATGTTCATCAATCTCTGTTTGTGTCATATGCCTATATCGCTATATGTCTATATCTCTATTTGTCCCTAGAGTTGTATATATTCAGGTCAGCCCCTTGCCACACTGTTCCGCCCGATTGAGGTCAGCCACTTGCAACATTGTTGCCAGTGGCCAGTACCGCGACGTCAATTCCTACTGACTCTAGACAGGCCGAATCCCTTGTCGCTCTACATTCCCTCTTGTTCAATTCCCCTTGACCCTAGACTGGCCCAATCTGTTCCATGTTAAATTCCCGTTATGACCCCAAAGTGTCGGTACCTTTTTAACATAGGTATCCCATTGATTGCAAAGCGCCTCCCTTCACTCTTTACAGACGACATATGCAATTTTTAAAAAGATTTTAAAGACCCCAAAAATGAACGAGTAGTAATGTGATGTTTCTAGTGAAATGGAAGGGGTATGATAAATCGGTTAATGGTAGGGAAATGACTAAAATTACCATGCTATTAAAAAGAAGTTGTCAACGCCGTATTAAATTTTCTGCTTTTCTTGCCTGTTCATCAAACGTTCCAGTTGTACATATTCTATGCATCTTTAGTATCCAAATGGACTTAAATTGATTTTCTGGTGTTAACTATTGGTTGTAATGAATGCTTTAGTTAATTTCTTGTAGGGTAGGAAATAGCCAAATTTATATGCAGTAGATTGCTTTTAAATAATTTCAAAGAAAGGCGTGACTGTTCCCAAATTCTTGCATTTTGTTGGTTGATCTACATATCAGTCTTTAATGAATTCTTTTATAAGCTAAAGACTTTCTGGATTATTTCTCTGTGATTATTTAATATTGCACCTTTCTGTAATAGTGTGGAGTCTTCAATTATAAAATGATATAAATGATATTCTTGTACATCTTTTATTAAACCTACATTATTTTCGTTTTTGACTGATTATTCTGATTGACGATTATATACAGTTGGAAGTGTTTGTAGTCATCACCAATGAAATTTTAATGACTCACATACTCTTCAAAATGTTAAAAAGGCCTACCATCACAGGAACAGTTATGCTTTAGCATGTTTCATTTTCTTTTGTTCGAGTAGTGAAGATTGTGCATTCGGTACACATTACCTTAGGCATGATTTTGTCATTGGTACATGGACAATGCACTGAGAGAGAGCGTCAGTGAAGACAAAGTTTAACTGGAAACATAATTAGTATTAATCTAAGACAAAAGTAATAATAGCTTCATTTCTAGAGAAACTGAAATTAGTTACTTTAATGCAACATTAAAACTTGGCCACAAAAGAGTTGGAAAAGAGGAATGAAAAGAAACAAAGAAAACATGAAATCTTTTTCAATTCTAGAGTTGCTAATTAAAATGTTGCAATTTATACACTGAGATCACTGATTAGAGGAATTCGTCCAATTGACAGGTTAGACAGTCTCAAAAAAAATAAATAAAAAGAAAATAAATGACTTCAAACACAATTAAATATTTTAATAGCATTTGTGATTGAAAATCGGATCACCTCTACCTGCATTAAGTGGTAGTGTAAAAGCGTTAAAAAATTAATTTTCAAAAGTTAACCGCAGAGCTTTCTTAATGCAAAGAACATGCCTCGATCAAGACAACGCAAAGCAGAACATCAGGGATTTGATAAGCACTATAGGAAACAAGGAAGTTAAAAAATACTAGAAAAAATCAAGTGACTCAAATTCAACACAACACTTCATCTATTAACTATTTAAGTTTTGGGTCAAGTACTTTCCCATTTACAAATGGGCCACATAAGCGAACGTACATCAAGTGACCTTGTTTAACAACAGCCTTTATCAATACATAACTGGAGAACTATATTACAATTGGCAGGGTAGCACAGTCAAAGAAGTCTTTTTTGCCAGTCCAACTGTTACATATAGGCCAAGAAGAATGCCACTATAGTCTTCATGTTTGTTTGGTTATTACATCTTCAACAGGCGTAGGAGTAATGTGTAGTAGAGAATGATTGTAGATGACGACAGCAAAGAAAGTATCAATGCTGAAACACAAAGCAGAAGTTAAAATTGCTTTGAGTGCCAATCATACGATCTGAATCAAGAAGCACAATGTTTAAAGTTTATGATGCAATGGCCACACTTCCATACGGGCGTCTAAACAATTTGTTACAGTTGGTGGGTTTTCTAGATGGATTGTTGTTGTTGTTTAAAACCACAGGATTACAGATTTAACATTATTGACCTCTGTATCATTGCACTCATCAGTAGGGTTTGAAATTTAACGTTGTCATCGACTATATCCTTGTGCTCTTCCACCAGGATTTAGGTTTATCATAATACTTAAAAAGTCTCTGACGTGGTAATTACTGACTGGAAAACATGTTTTACAGTAAGTTACGATTGCTTCTGAATCTGTTGCACCATCAGCTAATAACAAATGTAAAAACAGGGTTGCTTTCTTTTAAATCTAGATTACAAAAAATAATTTAATCAACATAGTAGTTAATACAACTCTAGAAATCTCACACTTGATTCTATAAGAATCAGCATTAGGGATGTTTGGAAAGTTTGTATCATAAAGTGGGGAGTGTTTCAGAAACCTTTCACAACTCAGCAATAGAGGCAATCTTACTTACTACAGGAGGTTTGCCAAATCTGGTTTATTCCCTGGAATTCCTCTTCATGCATCAATTTACAGAAAATCACATTTATTTGGCAAAGAACAAAAGCTCACTTAGGTAACACAAGTGTTACATATTTGTACACTGGTAGCTACTGCATCTTTTTTGCTTTGAGAGGTACCCATGATAACAAATATTATGGGAGTGGTCATACATTAACTAATGGCCAACAAGGTATCAGCTGCAAATAAGCAGAACAGGAAATGCATATATTCCCAAACTGTATATTTATTTCGTGTACAGTGTTCTGCTAAGCATTCAGAACAATCATCTAAAATAAAGCAATGTTCGTAATAAATGTATCTAAAGGAATGCCAAAGCCTTATACCAGCATCATAACATGCCGATATGTGGACAGACTAATTGTGGAAAGACTCTATGTCTTATATTACCTGAATACAGAGACCTTATCGATAGCTTTATCACACATATCTGACCTTACTGAACATTCACGATAAAAGTATTGATTCAAAAATGAGAAGGTGATCGTAATAACACTATCAAGCGTTTGTTAAAGCGTTACAGTTATTGGCTCATGTGTATAAGAAATACATTTCTTATGACTGATGATTGTGGCAACATTCATCCTGGAAAATAAAGCAACTACTTAAGAAATGTAAATGTTATTGGTGGACATATGGGTGATCATACAAAGAACAACTCTGTAATAAACGAATAGAAATTCTACACGTTCGGTTTTACATAGAGGGCCACAAAGTAATGTTTAAAGAAAACCATGCTATTCCATATAAAAAGATGACAGTTGATAATTTAAAACAAATTGAAACGAGTTTTTGTTTCTTGTTTTCTATGTTTCCATAAGGAAATATCTATACGTTGTCAACCAAAGAATCTTGCCATACTACTTTACTCATTTGAATGATATACAGTGATTGTATTTCGTAAGCAAACTCATCTTAAAATAATGTTCCTTGTAATTAAATAAGCAATCGTTTTTTGAACATTCCTTTACGGACTTTCTCTTGTCTTTGACTTTTCTGTGCATCAAGTTTTGACCTTAGCCCACCTAACACTCTTATTGGAACACCATTTAACACATTTGAAAAGTGAAGGAACTTTGTTGTACGTTTGTACATATTAACGAGTCATTTGGATAATCATTAGTGTAATAGAGCTTTATGTTGCTATTTATATGACTACAAGTTTTTGGTCTCAGCATAGATACCCAATGAATCTCAATGAGCCACGAATAATCTCCTAAAACACAGTAAGCTGGATACATTTGAATCGTTCTTTTCTCAAATTTCTATCATTGTATCGAATTTTCCGTATTAGGAAATTTAAGTATCCTCCAAATCATTTCCTGCATGTATTCAGTTTTACGTATGGTTTTCGCCATTGCTGTTGATCAAATTAGATTACTCAGTATCATTGGAAAGTTTTATGTTGTTGCACCAATGTATTTTAGTTTTGCTTTGGCATATCTATTCGGTATCATTCGGCTAAATCCATATCTGATCATCAAGAACATTTAAAAGTCTGTTGAAAGTGTTGAAAGTTGAAGTTATGCATTTAAAGTTCTATATTTGATTTTTTAAACATGCATCTTAATCTAGTTATGTTGCGTTGTAAGAGCTACTAGCGTAAAGAGTTTGCAATTCTTAGCACAAATATATCCATCTCATAAAGATGTCACATGGCATCAAAAGAGTCTTTATTACATAACTTTTATGTAGACCTCCAATTGTTTCATGACATCTTAATGTATTGGTATTATTTTATGTATCTGAATATTTAAGTAATGAATATACTTATTCCATTTGCCGTACAGCTCTTACAGTATACATTTGAACGCTAGCATTGCATTCATATGGGTACACGTCTTTCTTCAAATATTTTCGCTTTGTAAAATGTTCCTTTCCGTAAACGTTTCATCCATGAAATGTTTTGCCAGATGTTCTAGGATTGTCTTATGAATTTAAAGTTAACTACAAGCGTGATTATACATTGGGCATTTATGTTGGGCATTGAACATTGGGCATTCATTTCCTTTCCTTTTTATGAATCTATAAACTATACCCGTGGTGCTTCTAACCTATGTTTTTATGAATAGATGGCTGTCATAGCAGGAAAAGTTACAAACAAATAATGGTACGTAATTTGCATATATAAAATAGAAATTACATTTTTTTATATACTGAACATCTGTATCTGCCTATTCAGATAGCGTGGTCACAGCTTTCTAATGTATTATTGACCTTTGTCACAAAGTCTCTCACAAACGTAACGTGGACGTTTGTTTTAAAATGGCTTTGATCTTCCTTTATGAACATAGAGGTTTTGCATCGCAATCTTGCACAAGGAATTGTTTAAAACTTATATATATTCCGCATCTCTGAACTATTGAAGCAGCAGAGGGGGTGAACAGACCATTTTGTTTGAGACATTATTTATGAAAAAAAAAAACCTTCCTACGAAAAGAAAACCTCAAGGTCAATAACGTTAAACCACAACCTCTAACTAGTTACTTCATCTCTGACGCTCGTTTTTATTTTTAGGAATTTTTTGTTTACGCGTTGGTCACTCAGTATTGGTCGTTCACCCCCTCTGCAGCTATAATTAACCAAAAATTTTATCCAGACCTATACGATATCTAGATCTTGGGTCATGTAAATTTATTGTTATAAATCCGAACGGAACAGCTTGTGCTTTTGAAAAGAAGTTTCTAAATTTAATCATATTCATGTCCCCTGAACACCAAGTATAATAAATATTTTGTAAAGTATAATTACCTACTCCATTAAACACAATTAAGATATTGCAATTATCTCTGATTACTTTAGGAATTTGTGTATATCGCTGAGTAACATAAATCACGTCTGTATTTTTGTGACGGCCTCGCGAAAATATCCGAGCTGGATTTGATTGTTTATCCAGCATCACATCATCGTATACTACGAGATTATTGATACATCCATCAAGATCATCTACAGATGGAGCTTCATCAATATCGGTGATAAAATCAATAGCATCATTATCAGGACACATCAGCGATTTTGCATTTTCGTTAAAATCTTTAAATACTTCGTAACATCGTTGATCATCTACAGATGGTGCTACTAAATATAATTTATCCCACTTCAGCCATCGCATTATCAGATTAAGTAATAATTGCGTTTTACCAGACCCAGATGGGCCAAGTATAATTGCTCTGATAGAATTTGGTAGCGCCGGATGATGCTTAACTGGCTCTTGTTTTCGTGTCGCTGAGAAATCAATTATATCCATATAATAATAATATGGATTTATATTGCGTTCGATGTAGACCGCATATGTCCACCACTGGATTAACGACAATAATAACAAAAAATAACAGGCGCGCACTTACAGGCAGGTGTGTGAAATGTGGTACAAAAAATACAAATTTATTTCATTAAAGACAGGTGGAGATATCGCTGCTTCTTTAAGTAAATTACCAGGAGCTCCATGGGCAAAGTATCCTGGTGAGAAACAATTACCTGGATATAATTATTGTGGTTCTGGAACTCGTCTCGATATCCGACTCGATAACCAAGACCAACCAAAACCTGGAGAGTATCCAATAAACGCAATTGATCAAGCGTGTCACATTCACGATGTCGCGTATAAAAGTAAGGATTTACAACAACGACATATTGCAGATGTAAAATTAATTCATGCCATAAATAATATAAAAGATAAATCACTTCGAGAAAGATTAGCTGCTTTTCTGATAAAAGCTGGTATGAAAGGTAAAATAATGTTAGGGGCTGGTAATTAATCAATTGATTATGATAATGGAATCTGTTTATTATAGCCCAAGAGGATATTGGAGAGGTAAAGCAGCGATTAGTAAACTTGCTGAAGCAGCAAAAATCTCACGTGATGTCGCTGCAGCGTGGTTAGAACGACAGGCAATATGGCAAATCTTTCTACGTCCACCTAAAAAATTCAGTATGCACATTATGATGTCAGTACCCCTAATGAAGTTCATCAAGCAGATATTTTGTTTTTACCACACGATACCATTAAAACTGGCAGACGTCAATACACATACAGATACGCGTTAACCGTCGTTGACGTTGCAATTAGATATAAAGAAGCAGAACCATTATCAACTAAAACAGCGACTGAAGTTGCATCTGCGTTTGAACGCTTTTATCAACGAGGATCCTTGCGATGGCCACAATTGCTATAGGTTGATCCTGGCAAAGAATTTCTTGGTGCAGTATCATCGTTGATGAAGCGACATAACGTTAAAATCAGACGAGGACACAGAGAAATTCATCGTGATCAGGCAATCGTTGAACGATTTAATCGAACACTTGCTGAGCGGTTATTTGGATACCAATATGCAAAGGAAATATCCACTGACTTTAAGTCCACGGAGAGATCTCGTGAATGGGTTGCAAGGTTACCAAGTGTGATAGCTGCGTTAAACAACGAAATGACTCGTACAACTTCTATGAAACCTTCTAATGCGATCACAAAAAAATATATACCAATACAACGTAAATCTTCCTCTCAACCAGTACTAGGTAATGTTACCGTAAGATATTTATATGAACCTGGTGAACTTGAAGGAGGTAGAAAAAGAGCAACTGATCCTATCTGAAGTGTGACCACACACAAAATTTCTAGCGTGGTAAGGTCCACAGGTAGACCCGCAATCTACAGATTAGATTCAACTGCTCCTCAGCGTGGATTTGTACACGAACAATTACAAATAATTCCTACAGATACACAATTACCACCGCGTTCACTTTTACGAACTTGCACAGCGTCCAGCGCCTCTACGTCGATTCCATTCAAGACAGGTCAGCATCACATTTTCGCGTGTGTGACCAAGACTACTGTTAATTTTATCAACGGTAAATTGTTTTGGATTATTACTCGAGTACTGCCACAGCATATTACAGTTACAACTTGCACAATGATTATTCTGTTGTGCTTTTAGTTTTATAATAAATTCAGCATCAATATTTAAATCGCGATTATTTTTTTGGTCACATTGCTTATAACCCGCTAATTTTTTATTGATATCGACAGCGCTGTCAGGAATTTTCTCGGTTATTACGCAATCCATGATAACCCGGCGCAGTTGAGATATTCTTCTGACTCGAGACACCGCAAGATAAACTAAATTTGACCACTCAATACGATCATCGACAATCCAAATACTTGTATCGGTAATAGTTAATCCCTGTGACGAGTGAATCGTTATAGCGTATCCTAACGTCCACGGCGATTTATCCATGCTTAACGCGTTCTCAACAATTTCAACAACGACTAAAACAATATCATTTAACACAAGATTTTGTATTCCACCACCAGGAATCTCAACATCAATATTCTGTCGTCGAGTATCTGCTGGGCGATAACACAAAGGTACAGGTAGATTTGAAAATTTTTCTTTGTGTAACGTAAATGATTGTTGTTGAAGTGTATCGCGAACTATTTTTCTACTCGCAACTATCAAATCAGTAGGTCTCCATAAAACCCAAAAATTATTCATAGAAGTTTCTGGAATTACTTCACGCATTATCTCACACTATATTTTATCTGGCTGTAATCTTATTAACTTTTTAAACTCTTTTGTGATTTATCAATAACTCTATGGTCATCAGTTATTTCTTCGTAATAATCTACAAATGTTTTCAGCCACTCATGTGGAGACGATCCAATGAAAGGTGGTGGTTGACCATGATCGCCGCACATTATCACAGCAGTATTCTTCAATAACAGCCAATCAAGAAATATTTTTAATACCTCTAGCGACACCGTGCATATCTCGTCCCAGATAATAATTTTAGGAATGTATTTCTCACCCATCCGCGATGGAGTCCATGCGTCTCCGCACCATCTAAAGAAACTATGGTATGTACACGATTTTACTCCTCGTTCTTTTATTTCCCTGGCGAGTTTATGTGTTGGTGTTAAAACAATCATATCAGAACAATTACTAAATAATTCAATCGCGCGTGTTGTTTTACCTGAACCACCACACCCATTAAGATAAACGGTTTTATGTCTAGCTACAGGATCATATACAGATGGTGCCGATGACAATCTTGGTATTTGATTGTTCTTGTAATATGTTCTCGCAATTTCAACATCGGCAGATTCAGAATAACTAATTATATCCTCACGTTTTATTCTCCATTCGCCCCATGATGCATGATCGTTAATAAGCAATTGTTTAACGAATCCGCATATTTGTTGTTTATATAAAATGAATCTGTTGCGACTCTGACTGCGTAACGAGGAAATCTGTTTATCATAGATAATAAATTTATCAAAACATACGCTAGCATCGAAGATCTTAAATGAGTAAACTGGGGTGACTCGCCATCAGTGGAGCTCACAATTGTACCTAATTTAGTTCCGTCTGATAAATAAGCATTACTTCGACCTATAAATGTGTTTTTCTCCGTTGTATCAGCGATTATAAAATCGAGTTCAGCATCGTCCATGATTAATCTTGTACACGCTCGTTTATGATCATATGATCCTCCTTGCGTAAATTTACCGATTATTTTTCTGCCGAGATCTTTTGCAAATTTCTCATCACGCTCTCTCCTGCATTCGCTAACAATATCATCTTCAGGATCAGAAAAATCTCTTTTAGCATCATTAAATACATCCGGTTCTGGCAACCAAACTTGTTTCTGCACGCGGTATGATATAATTGCTTCACTTACGCATAACGACATCAAAATTTCAGCATCAAGCATATACTTTATTAGTACTATTAGAGCCCAACGTCGCTCTGAAAAATGTTTTCCAAACCAAGGATAAACAATCGGATGGAGATCCTCGTAAAACTCGAACGACTCTATACAGGCGAATCCGGTTAAATCAAAAGGCAAAGGTCCGTTTATCGCTACTCTGGTCATCTCGTGTGTCGGATGTCCAAATTTCTTAAAGTATTCAGAACATTCTCCGTATCCAAGAAAGCTTCTAGGATAACACGCTACCATATCAACTGAGATAACGTCATTATAATCGTATTTAGTGTTCCACAATCCACCGTGTCCGTATTCGATACAACTTTTCTGGACGTCTTCAAGAAATTCCAATCGTGTCGGCTTCCATGAATTTTTCTCCTGAGCGTAGTGAGCAGCAATTGATGGAACGGTAAAACAATTATTAAGTAATTGTTCAACCGTAATATCATCAGATGTGTATTCACGCCAAAGGCGTTGTGCAAGATTTTTCATTTCCTCATGGAGAAATTCTGTACGATAAATATCGCCATTAGACCGTACAAACTGATCATGATAATCATATTCCGAACTCTGAAACAGCCACACAGATACAGGGTCAATTTTACTGATATTTCTGATAGCATCAAATACATGACCATTATAAAATTTAACCGTTCTGTCTCGTGGAAATATTGTTACTGCCACAGTCCATGCATGTGCGTTATGATCAATAATATCTATCGAAGCTCCTCTTGATTTATATTTTGGTTTGTAGAAAATCTCTCCGGTTAACGTCTTCACCGTTATTGGGAATTTTAATTTCTTTCCCAGCTCGGCAACGTCGCTGATAGACGCTCCGGTATCTTTAACTGTTTCTGCCCAGGTGTTTATTTTTTTGCGTCGTAAATCCGTTAAACCGTTTCCGCGTATCGCGTTTGTGAAGTGTTCTATGACCCGTTCAGCTACGCAATTTATCCTTGACGAGGTCAAGGATGACAGTTTCATGGGTTTGAGATCATTAACGTCAGGTTTATTATTTAACGGATATACCGCGTATACAACCGCAGTCACAGGGTATGATCGCTCGTAATATGGTTTATCAATACCAGTCAGTATTTCTGGTCTGGAATTATTTACTAAGAACAACATTATTTCGTGACCTATGGGCAGAATCACGTTTGTCACGAATAATCCAAGTGTCATCGTCTGTCTTTACAATAAATTTTATTAAAATAAAATATTTCTGAACAAGGTAATCAATAATCTCTCTTCCTCGTTTGTCATTCATCACATTAGCTGTATTTCCAATTCTGAATGTCGACCACACATGAGCCGCACCATCGTCGCGAAATTCCTTTTTGGCCTCACGGATACGTTTTGTTATATCTTTATTCGTTAAAGCTAGATCTTGCATAGAAAAACTAAATTTGTGTTTCGGTAGTCTATCAAGATCAAATCTTGCTGCGGAATGTTCAATCGCAGATAATTCCTGCATTATTATAATTAGGACAAATATATATTTAAATTGAATTTTAATCTTTTGTATATGATTCAAACAAAGAATCGATGCCATTGCCTTATGATCGGATATACTTCTCCTTGTAACAAAGCATGCGTAAACGAATTCTGCGGCTTTCATATGCAATGCGTTAGACAAGGTAGTTTTGGACCAAAACCTTGTATGCGGTGTGGTGTTGGTGTCAGAGGAAAAACTCAACTGTGCGCGCAATGCGGTGGTAAAAAATACAGAGAGCTGAAACGATATTACGATAAGAAAAACACACCTTCTGAATCTCCTATAAAGACCGAAGAAGATTATCTCGCTAGATTTTCAAAATAATGATTTATACAAATAATATTAGTATATAAATGGAGCAAAATGAGTTTGTAAAGCATCCAATCATCACCAATTATGAAGCATCTCGTGATGGTGTAATTTGGCACTGCAGATTAAAGAAACCAGTTGGTAATGTTAATAATACTGGTTATCTTATATTTAATACCGGTAGAAATAAAAATTATTTATCACATAGGTTCATCTACGAATGTTATTTTGGAATCATTAAAGATGGACTCGTAATAGATCACATTGATGGAAATCCAAAAAATAACTCGCTTGATAACCTGCAAGCTATTACACAGAGTCAAAATTCTGTACGCGGAAATACAGGAAGGTGTAAACTATTCGGAAAGAGAGCTATTAAAGCCGTAAATGCAGAGACTGGTGAAGAAATTATATTTAAATCAATTAATTCTGCTGGTAAATACTTTAACATAACATCACGTTCAGTAAAATACGTGGCAGATAATATCAGGAGATCTGCTTTATCAATGAGGTTTGGACAAAAAATCATAATCCAGTATGTTAGTCTGCCAGAACCTTCTTCATAAACCAATATCTCTTTCTTTCCTCTTTTTTGCTTTCATAGTTTGTTTCACGTGTTTTATGTAGATGTTTTTTTCATGATGTAATAGTATCAGATAATGAAGCGAGACAACTCCGTCAAGCATAATAGTAAATATCGTAGTTGTCGTACTTGTTGTACTAATGATATTGTGAGTTTGGGTCAGAACACACACTGTTTTGAGTAAGTATCGATATATATTTCAATAGTACACAAAACATATATCACATTCTCTGATTGTCCAAACTTCGACTGTAAAAACATTTCAGTGAATTTAGTTATACATGTAAATCTCAACAGTATTGCAAATAAAAATCGCCTTTATAAATATTTAATGTTTTTTTAATTTTGTTGATTTTGTTCGAAAATCTTGTTTTTTGTTGGTTTTTTGTTCGAAAATCTCGTTTTTTGCATGAAAAATGACCAAAAATCAATGAAATTCGGCTAGATTTTGTAGCGCTGGTAGGGTAAAAACCCCAGCGATTCTCTAATTGATTTTGATGATTTTTCGATTTTATAGAAATCTTTGGCTAAAATATCACTATTTTTTGCTAAACTGAAGTGATTTTTTTATCAAAATTTCTTTTTTTTATCAGTTTTTAGTGAGTTATTGTCAAATTTATCAAGAAATCATCAAAATCAATTAGAGAATCGCTGGGGTTTTTACCCTACAACAATTGAGAATTTTCAATAATTTCATCGTTGTATAAATAATGATGCTATTATGCACATTATTCTATGAACCATGTAAAATCTCAATAATATTTATATTTTCTACGTTCTTATGCGACCCAGCAGTGAATTGTACATGAGGTTAATTTTAGAAATGAGCTGGCATTGCGTGTTTGTATAGCTTATCGATTATTTTAGTATCCTTGGCAACGTCTGATTAATACAGACTTTTAGCTGTGGGTTTTGTGTAATGCAGTTTCAAGCATTTGGAAACTGAAAATAATTTCTGATTTTATTAAGAAATCCACAATACATTTACAATAAATTCTGATTTTATTAAGAAATTCACAATACGTTTACAATAAATTCTGATTTTATTCTGTATGCTTTAAGTACATTATGAGCTAACTATATAATAACTTTTTTAACATATATACATATTGAAATCCGGTGGCCGATTGCTAACGCGCTGGACTCTCATACTCAAGGTCCGTGGTTCGAATCTCGTGAACGGCAAATATCTGCAAGGGCGACATTATGCCAAAAAACTTATTTAATTGGGGCCTAAGGCCGCCCCATTCTACGTTTCAATAGAAATTTACACACTTTCCCACCATGTCAACACATGGTGGGTGTACTTTTGCACTCCCCGGGTTGATTATGTGGGAGAGTGTGCAAGTTTCTATTGAAACGTAGAGAAGGCCCTAAGATAAGTTAGTTAAGTTTATATGTAACTGTGTTGTCCTAGAGTTAAAGTTCTTAGAATTAAGTTTATATGTAACTGTGCCGTCCTAGAGTTAAAGTTCTTAGAATTAAATTTATATGTAACTGTGTTGTCCTAGAGTTAAAGTTCTTAGAATTAAGTTTATATGTAACTGTGCCGTCCTAGAGTTAAAGTTCTTAGAATTAAGTTTATATGTAACTGTGTTGTCCTAGAGTTAACGTTCTTAGAATTAAGTTTATATGTAACTGTGTTGTCCTAGAGTTAACGTTCTTAGAATTAAGTTTATATGTAACTGTGCCGTCCACAACAAAACCCTGTATATAATTGCTGTAAATATGCTTGCTGTAAATACGTTACTGTAAATACGTTGCTGTAAATATGCTTGATTTGGGGGGGGGGGGTATATAAAATCGCAATGCCTAGACAGCCCTCTGAATTTCTAATATTTCGTTTCGATTAGGAATTCGCTGGGGGTGTGTGTCTATGCGAATGCGTCCATAAGATAAATTGATATGTAACTGTGTTGTCCTAGAGTTAAAGTTCTTAGAATTAAGTTTATATGTAACTGTGCAGTAAATATGCTTGCTGTAAATACGCTGCTGTAATTAAGATTCTTTGTTTTGTGCTGTCCTTAATTAAGATATAATCATAATCACATGTATATAATAATATGTATATAATCATAATAATATGTATATAATCATAATAATATGTATATAATATGTATATAATCATCTTCATACGTATATAATCATATGTATATAATCATAATCATATGTATATAATCATCTTGAAACAGTCCTTAGGGACTATTATTTTTATTTTATTTTTATATTAAACAAACATAATGAATATAATGAATTCTGAAAACATTAATGTCATTATTTCTACAATTAAAAAATTACAGCATAACGGTGTAAATATATCTGATAATCTTAATCCTGAAAAAATTCTATGTGATTTTGAATCATTACAACAATGCAAATTAGAAAACAGGTACACTTTGCCATCTGATTATAAATTCATGAAATTTATCCAGCAGGCAATGTTACAGTCGCTGGCAACAGCTACAGATAATCAGGTAAAGCTGTTTGTACCTCTCTCGCGAGCTATTGACAAAATTAAGCTAGAACTATCTCATGAATACGAACAGAAAAAGATTATAAACTTTCGCATAAGACAGTTAAGAGAGCATTGTGAAAATGAAAGTGAAAGTGAAAAAGAAAATGAAAGTGATAATGAAAGTGAAGGTGGAGTTAATGTGATAATGGCTAAACAAAATCCCTGGCAAAACTAGTATATAGGTTATTTACTTATAATAATTACGATTTAACCCAGTAAAAAAAACCTATTCTGATCCGATTCGGATATTTTGTTTTGTTTTACGATGACGCATTGTGAAAAAACGCTCTATGATCTCACATACAGATTTATATTTAAGTCTTCATTCTGCAAATCCAAAATACGTCCTATTTGGTCTGTAAGTTTGAAATGTATTCTTGATAATAACGGATTATGTACACTTAGATAAACGGGGTTAATTGGCTCTGATACAATTAACCACCCGGGGGGCACTTGAGGGCTAAATGAATATAATATATACCCTTGCTGGGCCTGGCTAGTTTTTGAAAGATCTACTTGATAGCTGCCATCAATTACATCACATACTAGATTGACTGCGATCGTTGATGTTATATTGACAATACCAGGCGAGATTTGACGGCCTCCACCGTATGGATCATTATTATGTTTAAGAATAACCGGTGGTGGGGCTATTTTTATCCACGCTGCATGTATTTTAGGGAAATATTCATCAATGACATCGTTGAGTTGTTTTTCAAATGTAGTTGTTTTAAATTCTGGCATTATAAGTTTTTGTAAATCTTTTTCTGTTATTTTGTAATGATCAAGAAATAATTGTTTAGATTTTGGACCTGCGTAAGGACCTCCAATAACTTCAGTCGCAATATTTATAATACTTCGATTAGCGATATATAAATCAAATAAGATCCCATTTAAATGTTTTATTGTTTCGATTATCTGATTTTTTTACACCATCGTCATAATGTTGAGATAATGAAATAAATAAACTTCTTAAATCATTAAGTGTTTTATCGTATTCAGGCTTAAGAAGATCTAAAAACATTTTAAAATATTCTTCATCAACAATCTCTCTAGTAGTCTTCGTCCTGGCGTCTACGATGAAATTAAATTCTGATCTAGTTATCTTGGGAATCCTTTTACCGTCAGAATCGGTAAAGTAATGTTCATTGTTGCTTGGATCAAATTCAAATTTTATATAAGACCATGGATTTTTATTTCGATATTCTGGACGTTTTATGAATCTTTTTTCCGTTGTGAGAAATTCATTTTTGGTTGGTTCTGGAATTCCATTTGATTTTTGGTCTGGAGGTGGAACATCAGGCCATCCTAACACAGATCTGATGGAACTTTGATAAATATCTACAACATAATCAGGGGAATTTATTTCAATCGCCGCTGATAATGTTGGTTCGTAAACAGTAATTGCTATTTTGGATTCTTTTCCTGTAATAGATTTAATTCTGCGTTGGAACTCATCATTAATCTGTTCTATTTGATAACTGCCCGTTGAAATTCCAACAACTTGCCAATCAGGAGTTCCATCAGGTTTATTCTTATTCGCAAATACAAGTGAATTATTTGCTGGTAGTCCACCAAACGATTTTGACCTGATATTTGGCCAGCTATTATAAACTCGTAATTGTGCTAGCGCTATTTCACTTGCTGGAATTGCAGTTGGAAAGTTAACGCTAAATTCAGGATTGGTCGAACTTAATGATATCATAGTAGTTTTTGACGGCGTTGTATTAGTGACGATCTTCTGTAATAGTTCCAACGTCGACATTATTTAAAATACTCCGTTATTTAATAGAACGCAATCTCATGAATTCAACCTTCATTCTTATCACAGGTTACTTTATCACTAAATGCTTCGTCGTAGGTTTTCATTATCGTTGCGAACTCCTCATCAGATATTTTACCATCGTTGAGATACGCAGAAAGATACGGTGATAGTTTAGAATAAGATGTTGTTGCTGTGTGTAGTTTTGTTATATACTCGTGTAAGTTATCATTTGCTCATGTAGATATTTTCTTAGCGATAATACTGAGAATGCCTGCGCATGTTGTTGCCTTTGAAACGACAATTGTTGCAACTGTAGGTGCTGTCATTGTTATTGTTGATAATAATAATCCGGTTCCAGCAACAACAGCGGAAACTGAGTAAACAATTATATCAATAACAACCATACGCCTGCGATATTTTTTTTACTTTTATTGCATAATCGTCGATGATATTTTTTAGTTTGGTTTGACACTCACATACTTGAGCGTATCTGTGACGTTGAACGTCGATAAGTGACTCAGTCACTTGATTCATTATACTAACAACGTCATTTAATTAAGTAATTAAACAGTTTCAGCTTCGAATTCCAGGCACCACCAGTAACGTCTCGGGGGCATTTCCGTTGATGTTAACGTAAACGTTTCTTTGATGTCCTTGGTTAGCATCACCAATAGAGGATTATGATATACATTCGGTGATAATGAAGTGGCCGCAGTAATTTCCAAACCGTACAGGGATAGCCTGTATAACCCAGTTACTTCTGCTGTGTGTTCGAGAGTTTTATTTTGCGGTATCCACGTTGATGATCCTGATGCTACTGCGTACACGATATTTTTAATTTGTCCGTGTGGAATTTTAATCAGGTTATTTTTTTGAACAATACTAGGTATTCCGTTAATAATGTCGTTGAGTTTCATGTTAATGTCGGAGAGTTTGATATCAACGGTTGGTGGAGTTCCAAAAAATTCATTAAAAGATTTGTTTATATTTCTACGAAAATTTAAGAAAGTTTGTATGTGATTATTAAAAGTAGCATTGAATGTAGTCATTTCGTCATTGATTGTTTTTAGCGAAGTTGTCATAGGAATTTTCTTATCATCGACGTATTTCTTCGTTGCAGCGTCGAAATCTGATTCTGGTGTTCTAAGGATATTAATACCATTATTATTCATATTGAGAAATGCACGCATTATACCACCATTGACTAATACGTACTTAGATTCTTGATCATCGACGTATTTTTTTGTTGCTGCATCTGTATCTGCGGCTGGGTTTCCAAGGTCTATAATTTTATTTTGGTTCATAATAATGACATCCGTGAATGAATCACCAGCTCGCTTGATAAAATCGTTAACTGACTTACCGGAATCTTGTATTTTTGCCTTGATCAGAAAAAATAACGATATTATTAATAACCGCTTTGGGATGCAGCGGCTATTAATGCTGGTATTGCTGCGAGAAGTGGAAATATACCACCCGTTTTAGCGATTTCTTTAATGGCACTCGCAGAAAGATTGAGTTTTATACCTTTATTCAATATTTTTGCTTCATTGAAATGCTTATGCTGGCGTTCTGATAATGATAGCTTATTCGGGCCACTCGCGATTTGTTCTCGCTTTAGTGATATTTTTGCCGCACAATTATTTTTTGATGATGATTGTAGCTTTTTAATCTGACCAGGAGTCAGACTGACATTAACTAGATGTGACATTTATAATTATTATGAGCGATCTAATTACATGTTTTCTACTGGGGCATCAATAACTCTCATTCGTCCACCAACACCTTCAAGTAACATTGTTTTGTCGCTGAGTATAACAGCAATTGCCCTATAACTACCAGCGGGTATTATTCTTAAACGAGCTCGAAAATTTATGTCAACGACAGATTGTTTGAACAAATCTAAATGTTCTAATGAAAAGTAATATATTGGATACAGTGTTGTAAAATCACTCTGAGATATCTGTAAACCAGAATCAATATTCTGATCACGCCCCATGAATGTCATTAATCGATGATAAGCACGTGCTACATGATTTTGATCGAAATTTAGCAACACTTCTTCAGAAGGTTCTTGATGTCCGTTTATCCTTAAAGAAACCTCAGAAACACCGATTTGATCAAACACCATTGGATTTCGTACCTGCGAATTTACTCTGGCATTGTCTTGAAGTGCAATAAATATATGTCGTGGTGCTGACATTCCCTGCTGTGATGCTATCTGCCATGTAAATAAACCAGCAATGGTACCTTGAATACTATCTGTGGTCAGAGTCAACCATGATAACGTTGATTTACCACCTTGACTCATAAAAGAAAGTAAACGATCTTCTTCGGTAATCGATGGAGTCATTACTGGCATCCAAAGAGAAAGTTTTGTTAATATTACTTTACCTGCATTAAAGGCAGCATCACGCCATATTGCATCATCGTCGGTACCTTTTCTTACAAGTACAACTGTGTGTTTAGCGCCAAATATAACCTTCCTAACATTTCTGCAGAATCCAAATATATGTGATAATGGAATTGCACATGAAAATCTTTCCTCATCGTTTAACATTGCTTGACGCGACGCGAATCCTAGGTTAAAATTTTCATTCATCGATGCGACTTCAGTTCCAGCTGCATTTAATGTTACATTTCTACTTTCTGGATGATCAGTTGTATCCTTTGCAAACATCATTGATGGACCAGCCGATCTTGAGTAATCATCACTATATCGCGCAAGACCAAGTATCGTCATGGCAACGTCGACGTTATCATGACAGATCTCAATTTCTCTTCCATCAATCATATACGCTGCACCTTTAAATAACGCCATAATACCATTATTAACAAAACCAGGTCGATCTAAAAGTCCATAATTCGTATTATCTGCTTTTAAAAGTCTACCTTCTACTTCAATAAATGCTTCAGCGGGTAAGAAATATCTGCTTGTATCCTGAACTTGTATCTCAATTCGTCCACGCTCGTCAGGTACACGTGCGTCATAAGAATAATATTGATAATCACGCACAGATTCATCTTTTAAAACTGGTGCATCCATGTCAAACGCGGGATCAGATATACGCTTGAACATCTTTATTATTATCGTCTTCGTCTAACACGAAGACCGCTTCCTGCTATCAGACTAGCGGCTATATTTTTGTCTTTTTCTGACATCGGTACATCAGTGTTGGTAGCCAACTCCGCTAGTTTTTGATTAGCAGCTTGATTTATTATTTTACTGACATTTGCGGGCATCACTTCAGTGCTGGGTAATTTTACTGTCTGAGGTTTTCGTCGCATTAATCGCGCTAGGCTATCCTTGATTGCTGAGAATGCTTTGCTAGCAACATTACCAACAGCGCCAATACCTTTCTCACGAACAACATCAATAGCTTTCATTGATTGTTGCTTTAAAAGCGGTATTGCTTTTGGGGCCATCCTTCTAAATAGACCCTGAACAACATCACCTAGTCCATCTCCGTAGGTCGTTTTGTATACTGGTAATCGTGAATTTATTACCCTGACCATGGTTGGTCTATGAGTATTGTGTATGATCATATTATTATTAAGTGATTTTATCACTAATTGCATCTAATTACATATTTAATCACTATGATAACCATCGGCGATTTCATTAATAAGGGACCGATATACATTAATATCCATAACACCACCTGTAAATAATCGTTTACAAATATCAGCTGCTTCATTAATAATTTCTGAAGAATTATTGCCAGCTCGTTTTCCTCCAATGAGAATTTGTAGTCGATCAACATCAGCAAGGACGTTATTGGGACAAGTAATAAGGCCACTTCCTAAACCACTTCCAGTTGCTCCAGGATCTTGATATTCTTCTTCCTCACTTGTTTTTTCTTTTGGTTTCGATGATGTTTTTGGTGATTCTGGATAATCACGAAGTGATCCTTCCCACGTTTGTGGTTTTTGTTGTTGTTTTTGTCGTTGTTTTTGTTGTTTTTGTTGTTGTTTTTGTTGTCTTTGCTGCATTAATTGTTGTTGTTGTTCTAGCGGTAATTGTATAAACGAAGTATAACTATTTACTGTATGAATATAATCTATATATTTTGGATCATCATTTCTGGCCTGATCAACTTTGTAATATATACGAAATATCCATTTGTACCAAGTATCACGACTCACAGTTTTATCAGCATGTTCAGGTTTTAAAAATTGTCCTCGATCACTATAGCTTTTCACAGCAATCGCAGCTAATCCTCCTACATTTTTAGCCTCTGTAATTCTAATAATAGCATCTTCGGTAAATTTGTCACCTATATCAGTTCTTTCTCTTGTTTGTTCTTCTTCTAGTTTTTCTGGTTCTTGTGTACGATCCTTTATATCACCTATTTCACCACGAACTTGTTCAATACCTTCAAGTATTTCTCGCACTGGTTGAGCAGCAGCTATTTCACCTGGAAGCTCCAGTAAAATCCTTTTTGTTTTCTTAGTTCGCTCTGCTATTTTTCCAGTTGCTTCAGCGGTTTTCTCTAATACAGGAAGAATACCTTTAGTTGTTTCTGTAATAGGTTTAAATAATTGTTTTGTATCCTCTGCAAAGTCAACTTGAGATTCCTGACGTGATTGTAGTTGTTGCTTGACTAAATCATGGACGGGTAAATATTTTTTGATTGCCTCTAGTCGCTCTCGAGCTAATCTAACTGAGTGTGGTTCTCCAATCATTATTGATAATATTTATAATGGCTGTTTAATTTACAGCAGCAGAGGGGGTGAACGACCAATACTAAGTGACCAACGCGTAAACGAAAAATTCCTAAAAATAAAAACGCGCGTCATAATAATGTAACAAAATGAGCTAACCCAATCGGCCTGACAAAGTGATTGTTAGAGGTGTGGTTTAACGTTATTGACCTTAATATTTCCTTTTCGTAGGAAGGTTTATTTTTTTCATAAATAATGTCTAGAGCAAAATGGTCTGTTCACCCCCTCTGCTGCTATTGATTTATATCTCTTGTACATTGGTCATGAGTGCACTCCCACCACCCACACCGGATGGACTATTTAATGCTCTCTTAATCGTCCAAAATAAGTTGGATTGTACCCTTACACTGTGTTCTGGGGGGACAATGAGACATTTTGCACCTTAGTTCCAATGTAAAAATAAACAGCGTACTAAAATATTAATTGCTGTTGATCACTTTGCATTTTACAACTGAACATGTTCAGGAATTATGTCAATCGAATTATTTACATTGCAGCATTGTCCGTTTTTGTAAGTAATTTCTACGTATTGTAACATTTCAAGCATTTTTCGTGTATAGTTCTTTTTGCGAAGCTTTTTTTGTGGTGAAATCAATGTTGAAAATTATTTATTCCACAGTAATTTCATTTTCCTTCTCTACCGGCGCTAATGTCACTATACTGCAATATGATTAGCATGTAAACGTACTTTTCGTTGTCGTTTTTAACCATGCTAATTTGTTTACGTAGTTTTCTCAGCCACTTTCATATATTTCTTATACATGTACGGATATCAAATTCATTTTGCATTTTTCAAATATCGGACATCGTTTTAAACAATGAATGTATCATCCAAATTGTATTTTGATAAATTATATTTATGATCGACTGGTGTATTTAACAAAGATTTCACACAATAAAAATATGTATATTCCATTCTTTTCTAGAAGTCTGAATAAGCGTTCTGTTCTTGTTCTAATCATGTTAAGCTATACGAGCTTCCTCCTAGCAGTTGATGTAGATCTCTTTAATGCCAGTAAAAGTGTCGATCCAATATATTAATTTTACTTATTTCCTGTCCAAATTCGATATATAAACTATGGAATGATGTGATATATTTAAACTCGGTTCCATGCACTTAGTGGCTTTTTAGACCTGCAATAAAAAGTCTCAAAAACCAGATTGATCTACCTTTTCCCTCCTCCCCCTAATCAAAAATCTTAGTAGACAGAGTCTAATTGTATTTTTATTGAATCAAATTGTCGAATTGTTCTACTGAAGATCTCCAAATAAGATCAAATGTCGTTGAAACGTTCCCACAAATGTTGACTGGTATCTCTGCAAAATCTGTCCTCATTCAAAGACTTAGATAATGAATCTCTTGAGTCTTTCAGTGACAATTCTGTTTAATTCTGTCTAGTGAAACATTTTAATGCTTTTCTCGATTGAAGAGCTGTTATAGATGGTTATTTAACAAACATCAAGTGTTCATTTTACTTATAAAAGCAGAAATATTGGAAGATATCTTTAACCATTTTGGATGGACGTATAAATATACTGCTAATGTTTTTATGTTGTGCAAAGGTTGCGATCAAAGTATATATTTGATTAGTTTAATCATAATAATACGAATACAGCCATAGTAGTACATTTCTGTCATTCAGACTGATACTCTGTTTTGTCGGGCATTAGTACACGTTCACTTGAAACAGGTATCCGGTAAGATAACGTGTCCCCTTAGCCATGGCTCAAGAGTATAATGCCTCCTGAAAAATAGTTCAAATTTGTGCCCTTAATTATTGACATCTAAAATTCACACTTCTCTAACTGTCCTTAGCTCTTGAATGTCAAGAGAAATGTTCTCCAAAGTTTCCTCCATGTACCTAATAGAACCTGCTAAAAATGAAAAAGACGTAAATGTACTATTTCATGCACATTTATCAATACAGCAGTTTCTTTGTCAAGTTTGGTAATGTCCTATATTGTAATCAGGCATTGATAAAAATGATTTTTTTTTACACCATCATAATTGTACTTTCATGGTCTATTAACGATACCATTTGACGTGTAATGAGAAACGTTTACCGTTCTTAATTTTCACATTGAAACATATGTTTTGTTCTTTACCCATTCAGACAAAGGTATATGCAAGCTTCCTGTCAGGTTGACATCTATGTGAAGTATTAAATATTCACTTAAGTGTTTCTCAATCATATGAGAGAGAGAGAGAGAGAGAGAGAGAGAGAGAGAGAGAGAGAGAGAGAGAGAGAGGGAGGGAGAGATTGATATTATGTTATTCCTCCGCTTTCTGAAAATTTTAAGATAAATAAAAGAAATACAATGTAATACATTAAAGCAAGGAAACAGGGTTTCCGCAAACTTCTAAAGAATTGTCTCAGCATATTATACATAATTGACTCATTTAGGATATTATATATATAATTGACTCAACACATACACAACAGACTCAATTAACATATACATAACTGACTCAGCATATTATACATAACTGACTCAGTTATCATACTATACATAACTGACTCAGTTAGCATATTATACATAACTGACTCAATTAGCATATTGTACAAAACTGACTCAGCATATTATACAAACTGACTCAGCATATTATACAAACTGACTCAGCATATTATACATAAATGCATCAAATATTATGAATTGCAAATACTTCTAGATAATACACTTAAAGTGCGTGTAATTTGCACGCATTTATTAGTTACTTGCTGTGACTTTCAGTCAGGTGAAAGTTTGTTTTTGGAATTCTGAAATATTCATCCTAGATATTTATATCTATATAGTTCAAAACTCGCTAAATTACTAATCTTGTGACGCCATAACCTTTAAAAGTACCACCACAACAAAAATTAACCTATTGTTTGCTTGGCAGTTCAAAGCAATGCTAAAGTGAGAAAGTTTCAAAAATTGAATCAAATGGAATTGTAGCCTTTATATTGATGATATACTTGGTAGTCTTATCACTGGTATCCAGGACACAAAATTCAAATTTTCAAAAATATTGTTTAAACCACCTTGAAGCATCTCCATCATCTAGTTTCTGTCGTCCTGGGTTGAATAACAATTTATTGAAATGTATAAAATATGGTCATCACTTATTTGTCTACATAGGAGACACAGTCTCGGTCTTGCTTTCATTCCACCAATACGAATTAATGCCGCATACTACGCCTATCTTCTTGTGTCAATGTAAGAAATTTTCCATAAACGGTACATTTCTATTCTAGATTAATTATAAAAACCTACCTAACGGTACATTTCTATTCTAGATTAATTATAAAAACCTACCTAACGGTACATTTCTATTCTAGATTAATTATAAAAACCTACCTAACGGTACATTTCTATTCTAGATTAATTATAAAAACCTACCTAATTCCTCAGGTGGATTTCTTGTTCTCGTTTTATTCTCTGAAATGTCCTCTTTAACAATTTCTGTATTAATTTGTCCGAAAGCTTTCATGAGAAAATAATGTCACTGGGAATATTTTTTAAATCATATTTTCTGAGTGCAATATAGATATCACATATAAAATAATTATAATTATGTTTTTAGTCAAAAATCAAATTGCTAACAATCCAGAGGAAAGTTTGTTTAGCAGTTCAATTTACCGATGTTCTACACATATATCCAAATATTAAAATAGAACAATGGTTTTGCTTTTCAATGCGAGCTTCCCTGGAATTCATTCCGAAACATGCTGTAGTTTATCTTTTTGGTCATCTTTCAGGAAAACCTGGTATTCTTCGCACCAAATATCTTTGTACATTCTCCAACGTTTCCATTCCCTGTAACGTCATACTCAAATAGAGTTCAAAGCTATACAAAAACAGAGAGCAATATAATTCTTTCCCATTCACAGATTTATGATAAGGTTCCTTCCATTTGCATCTAATCCAATTGAATATAGCTAATTTGTTAAGCGATACGTTTATCACAAAGTATTCTAGAAGATGATTCATTTTCATTGAACTAGAAGAGTTACTCTAGCATATTTCACCTATTTTGTGCTTGAAATTCTAACAAGTAATTATAACTGATGAATATATTTCATTGTTTCAGCTTAATATCATCCAATTAGCTTTGCTAGGATTATATTTCAATTTCCACTATACTGATACGATGCATCCATAGTATCTGTGTTCCGCTCAACGTTAGACTCGGAGGCATATTATCGCCCGATAAAATATGCCAGGTGTGAACATCTGACATATTGTTAAACAACAATTAGTCATCCTTATTTCATTCAATAAATCATTTACGTATACGAGAAAAGGTAAAACCGACATTACACGCCCTTAATCAATTCCTGTTGGTAACGTAAACGAGTTCGATATATGTTCTCTCTCTTTCTCTCTGTCTCTTTCTCTGTCTGTCTATCTGTCTGTCTCTATCTCTCGAACTTATTATATGAGTGGATGAGAATTCAAAGTTTTTTCTACCAGTCCCTTCAAGGTGAAGGAGAAAAGGTGTCCAAATTCGTTCTTTTTTATATAAAAAGCGGACTCATTGCATTAAATATCGCGTGGTGGTCTCATGTTGAGGAGTCTCGTTTCTTTACTATTCTCAAATTAATCCAAAATAAGACAACCTCGCGAGAACTGTCTTTCACACTTGGATGGGTGTGCAAAAGTGTTTTGAGAGAGAGAGAGAGAGAGAGAGAGAGAGAGGAATTAACTCAATGCATTTAGATTCTCTCTCTCTCTCTCTCTCTCTCTCTCTCTCTCTCTCTCTCTCTCACTCACTCTCTCAGTAAGTTGTATTTCGACACTGTCAACATTATTATAAAAGGAGATCTGGGACAAAATATTCCATTCACCAAATGAAAAGTCACGGTAAAACTCCATTTTTGAAAACGATTCTCTAACAACTTGTAAATCATGTATCCTGTGTACCGAGGAGTCGCTCGACAGCGAGGACATGGTTTATGAGATATGCTGAAATCGGCGTTTCGTTCGGTGGCTCCCGTTTTGAAACCGATGGTGACGCGAGGATTACATGCCTTGAAAGATGCCGCTTTGACGCAAGGCAAAGAATTTCTCCGAAATGTTATCATCGACAAACAAAACCCGAAAGAAGCCTTCTTGAGAGCAGGCAAAAATATATTGCTTCAAACGGGCAAAGACATTTTGGCCCGACGAGAAACTCCTATAAATGCCCCGGACGCTGTCGAGTCAGTCATTCTTGCTTCCCGGACACCACAGCAAGGACAAGGCAGAAAGAGACGACGACAAAGACACCCCTCCAGAGACATTCACACTCTCAGAGCTGGAAAGACCAAGAAAGGAAGAACCGTCCGAGACTTAGATGTTTTTGATTATTAAAGAGAAAGAAAACATGATGCACCGAGAGTCTTGCGCATGTTCCAAGTCAAAACTGGATCTGTTTGCCAGGCCAACCACCATGATGACGATGCAAGAATCCTAATGGGTAGAATTTCATCCCGTCTCCTCTTTGTCAGATTCAGCTCCCATCGAGTTTGAAATCAAAGGACATCCCGAAGATTACATTGATCTGAATACCATTTTCTTGTACTTGAAAGTCAAAGTGATCAAAGCGGACGACAGCGCTCCGGGAGCCGATGCTAGAGTAGCTCTCGTCAACAGTTTCATGCATTCCTTGTTCAGCGAAGTGGATTTTGTACTTGAATTATACTCCACCATTAAGAAAGTAGATAGGTCCATTAAACCACCCAAAGTTAACAGCCCAGACCAAAAAATTATAAATCGAATCAGAGCAGGAGTCACAAAACGAGCCGGCAGCTTTGATAAATATTTAGGACCAAAACCAGCTAATATAAACTGTTACCACTGCCGCACCATATAAGACCTCCATCACATTTTCAATAAATGCCCTTAACATCATGAAAAATGGTTTTAAAAATAAAAGTAGAGCACTATCAACACTTGGTTAGCTACGCCATTCACATGAACGCAATGCCATTCACCTTCAGGCTCATGGATATTAATGTGGAATAGAAACTAAGCAAAATGACGAACCAACAAGAGGTAATTAAAATATTTTAATATATTTACAGTTGATCTAAGTCATTATTCTGCTTTAGCAACAGTACAACCGACCATAATTTCTCTCTCTCTCTCTCTCTCTCTCTCTCTCTCTCTCTCTCTCTCTCTCTCTCTCTCTCGTCGGTTTGACTTTAAAACTCTATCTCTCTGTCTCTGTCTTTCTGTCTCTCTCTCTGGTCGGTTTGACTTTAACTCTCTCTCTCTCTCTCTCTCTCTCTCTCTCTCTCTCTCTCTCTCTCTCATCCTTTGGTCGTTTGACTTAACTTTTACCATCATTCATAAGTCCAGTGATATTGTGGGATGACACAAACGAGCATCCTCTACGTTCTTCATTTCATAGATTTTAACCCGTATCTTGCTACGATGGTCCAGAGAGAGAGAGAGAGAGAGAGAGAGAGAGAGAGAGAGAGAGAGAGAGAGAGAGAGAGGTCTTTGGACATTTTCATATTTAATTAATAATAATCGATTTTTAGAACATTATAGTATGTTTAAGAAACAACAACAAAACATAACATTAAATACATCACAGTATGTGCACTATGTAACCGAGGAATTTACTGTATAATGGCGACCTGGTTTGCAACATTGTATCATTGATAAACACTGTAGATAAGTCCATAGGAAAGTGCACACGTATCGTTACGACGAACCATATTATTGAAGGTTACTTGGTGTAATTTCTATTTCAAGGTTTTAATCCAGCCCAAATTCCTTTTCTCTCTCACTCCACATTTCTGCGCAATTTGTCCGTTATGCATGAGAGAGGAGGGGAGAACAGAAAGCAGAAAGGATTGTGATGAAAATGTGTACCATATTAAATTCATTTAGAAAACGGGGATTATTAATACTTTTCATCGTTATTTTTATACGTCACTAGTGACTAATTTGTGGAAATTGATCATTGATCTAGAATCAACTGCAGACGCTCGCGAGAATGTTTATATATGCGTATTATTGTGCCATGGGCGGATCACAATTTGATATGCCAGTAGTATTGGTATATCAAATTGCTTTATACCAACACTTTAAATGCCATGTTATATTTAATGCATGTGGTATATATATATATATATATATATATATATATATATATATATATATATATATATATATATATATATATATATATATATATATGCTATATATATATATATATATATATATATATATATATATATATATATAGTCTATGTTAAATTCCCATTGTCGCTATACAGGCCCAGGGGTTTTTTTTCACTGGGACTTCCATTGTCGCTATATCGCCGTGAAAAGCTATAACGCTTGGCGGGGCGGGACATATAACTTTATATAAAGCCTGGCGGAGCACGACATATAACTTGCCAATGTCCAGTACCGTGACGTCACCCCACCTGTTCCATTCCTATTGTCCCTATACAGTCCCAGCTTTGCCTTGTCCGTTTACAGTCCCAACCTTTTGTCCGTATAAATCTTCTCCGTAAACGATCCCAGGGGTTTTGTTCATGTAATTCCTATTGTCCGTATAAATCTTGTGCGTAAACGTTCCCAGGGGGTCTTGTAATGATAATTAACGTTGTCCGTAAAGTATCTCCAGTCACTACTAGTGCTACCCAATCCTGAGACCGCTCTGGCCTCATCAACAATCCCTACACTTCCTGATGATCAAATAACCGTTCTGCAAGAGTACGATTAAATCGTTCCACAATAGATTGGTCACGATGTACACTGACATGTCCGACACGTACTCGCACATGGTGTTTGGCCAGCATCATAGCAATAGATCCGACAAATTCTTGCCTGAATCCACTTGTAATAAGCATGGCTACGTGAACGGTCAGCGTGCGTATATTCGCTCGAATGAATCTGCTACACCTGCAGAATCTTTTGATGTCAAAGGCTCCGCTTCTTTGTATCTGCTGGCCACATCGACAATAGTTAGCACGTACTTGTCTTTGCGCAATCGGCCTTGTAGATCACGTGTAGAAGAATTAACAAATAAGCCTGTTTAACCTCATTTGATGTTTGGACCAATCAACTACGTGATATCGTTCTTGGTTCTGGTAAAAAATTTGTCACAGCGCTTGTTTGGCCAACCATATTCGAGTAATCCTATGAGTGACATTGGCTGCAGTCGCTTGTCTGTTCTTTCGGATACTTGCTGGTATCAAATTCGTTAAGCAAACCTGGTTGTGCCATGTCCTCGTACACATCATAGGTCGTGATATGCATTAACAACAAGTCAGTGTCAGTGTCAGTATACAACATCTCGACCCAATCCTGATAAAAATGGTCATACTAATATATGAGTAGCTTCGACAAGTCCAGCACGGATGAGCCAAAATAGATTAGTTGTGTCAACGTTAGTTTTAATTTTTTACTGTGTACGGCAATAAGTCCACCATCAAAGATTTTTCTGGATTCAAGGCCGGGTCAACGAAGTTTTGTCTTGAGCACTCTCACGGACAAGATGTACCCCATTGTTCATGAGTTTGAAAAAGTCCTTTCCAGAGTCATTGCTGGCCTTTGTGCGTAGATCAGTATTCAGCTTAATGTACTGGGCCAACAAAGCTTGCAGACGAAGTCCAAGCACTCGATGGATTTTGGTTACACGTATACCAAAACGTAAGTACAACTGCAAATTTCGCACGTGCAGTACATAATTCTGTTTAGTCCTAAGACTTGGAAACAGTTAGAATAAAGTTTGGTTCATTTAGTGCATTTTATCCGGATTAATTGACGATCGAGCACTGATACTGGAACAACTTTGTACCGAAATGACAGATATGAGATAGAAAAAACTTTAGCCCAAAACGTCCCAGAAAGAGTTTCAAATGATATTGGCCGTGGGTGACATCAATCAATCAGCTGTCCCATAACAAAATGCAATAGACTGCTAACAGATGTGATTGCTGTTTGGGTGTGAATCGTTACATAATCGGGTGTCCGTGGAAGCGCTTGCCTAACAGAGCAGTACAAAAGAATGAAGTTACTCTTCAACACACAAAATTTCAACCCTTGGGCAAGGGACATCAATTACCTCCGCACTAAATATTCTACTTGTGTTGCTGTGCTGTAGCAAATCAAATCTAAGTAGTCGTCTATGTATATCTTTGACATATTTTAACTAATAGTAATTACATTTTTCACATCATGTATGTAGCAGGTCGAAATGATTAAAGACAACAGATTTCTCATTTTAAATTTCACTTTTAATCTGTTAGGTTATACGCGTATCTATATCACATAATTTAGCTGACAATATGTGGTCTAAAAATAATCGTTATAAAACAAACAATAAACATACTCTGTATCATTATCCACGTACAGGTAAAATATCTAATTAAAATGAACCAACACTTCAGCATTATACATTCCAGGTTCAAATGTACAATATTTTAGTACAATGACACAAAATGGTATTTGATTATCAAAACCAATTAAAATGCACGTAATAATTGTATGGTTAAAAGTACCTGACTGAAAAGCATTGGAAATGCTGTTTAAGCAATTGACAGCAGCTTTAAAAGAATACATACAGAAGCTATTGTATAAGTACAATATTGATCCTTCAAATATGTAACAGCACGTTCAGTGTACATTCACTGACCTATTTACCCCGACAATTATGAAAGCCAAATTTAGTGGAAACATATAACAAGATGTAAGTTTTTGTATGAAATATTTCCATATTGATAGTACACATAAGAATATCCTAATGAAAATATACTCAGTAAAGAATGTCATGCTAGATAACAATCAAACAAATAATGTTTACTTACAGGAACTGCATGCGTACTGTCCAATAGTCCGAACAGACCGACACACACCTTTAGACAATATCTCACAAGAGTGAGAAACGTTCTTATTGGTCAGCTTTCATGTACAACAAAAGTAAATCCGTAATATTTATACTATTTACATTTAAAGTATTCTCTCAGTCATTTTCGTGACTAAAGAATATGTGAGATACAAAAGCTCTGGAAAAAATATAAAAAAATAACTGAATAAAGTGTCCACATGCACAATCCGGAATATACTTAGAAAAGCATTAACATTATATACATCCATTTTTACAGAAATGACAGTGTTCATAAAACATGACATAATTCATAAGTATAACTATTTAAAAATGAACTAACATTTTCACTACTACGTACATGTGTCTTGTTTTAAATCACTCAGACTATGTTCATGTACATCTTGTTTTCAATAACGTCTTCTTGCTCGTTAAACGTACGATATTTTGTGCATGAACTTACTTTCTGTGAAACTGGGGCCTAATTATTAAAATCTGGAAGTTTCCATTACGTTATGTTTTCTTGTTGCTGTTGTTTTAATTGGCCTTTTCGAGGCTAAGTAAACCAGCGTGTCGAGCTTATGTAGCTATAAGTAGCATACTCTTTTGTTTGCTTATTCTATACTCTTAGTCAGTCAGACTTCTGGTGTAGCTTCGAGAGATCATTGCTGTACCACGGCCTAAACAAAACATCGCGGTGCTCAAAACTAGGCATTCAAGCAGATCTGGTAAAGTCGCAGATTGGTTGGTTGACAAGTTGGTCAGCGTTCTTTAACATTAGATCTCTAACAATATTAATTCAGTGCATAACTCAGTTCACCTGGCAGTTTAGTGCGCAGTCTTTTGCAGATTAGGTGTAATCTGCACAAATCTATTTCTATCCGAAGAGACATAAAACGTAAGATTACTTCATCGATCTTCATTTTCTTCTTCCGATTAGTAGTATATATCTGTTCTTCAGCGTTTTCGTTGTCCTCTATTTTTCCTTTAGTTCAACGCAGAAAAGCTAATAAAAAAGATGAATGTCATCCATTTAATAGCAGATAAGCAGAACATTTCCTTGCTGAAACGGTCACAAGAACAAAATTTCAACAGATTGGAACCTCAAGACCTGAAAACCCTTCTCTAGTCAGCAGGCAACAATATATAGTGTAGAGAAACACGTACACATTTAAGAGCAGGCTCATCACCAATCTGTACAAAGTCGAGGTCCACGATATCTTTTTAAAGGGCTCCACTAGCAAGACTTCTCTTACGGATCATCGACGTTTTGTTTCTCGTAGTGAAGGGTCTTGCTGATGTTCGCATATCCTTTAATATGAAAATATTTTCCTAGTTGTCTTATTGATGTCTTATCCCGATAATTGTCAACTAGGTCATTATAGAAAAAATATACTGATATGCCGAAAAGAACTTTACATCCTTGCAACGTATGAATCCTCTGTTGCTTCCTCGTATGAGAAGTCTTCAAGCTCTTCTGAGAATGGTAAAGCTACGGACATTCTTGCCACTGCAACAGCGTCTGGAACGTCAAGGAAAACATTTTCGCGAGGAATCTTATCGAAAACGCCAGCATGCTCCATTGTTTGTCGAACATCAAGACAAACTCGGGCTAAAAATAATTTGATGTTTACATGATCATATTCTGTAAAAATGTGTGTCAATACATTAGCACCAGATGTATCTAAATAGTTAACTGGGGCGCAGTCAATAATCACGTGGTGAATTCGCCTAAGTCTTTGGAAGTTTTCATTTGTTATCAATGCAGATCCATCCTCTGGATCCTCCGCCTCTGACCCTAGCGTCGTGAGGGATGATATACTCATGTTCCGTTTCACCAGAGTTACCTCCCTTGGGGTGAGTATACTCAATTGTCCATCTGATCCAGTTAACTGAACGTCGTCTTTGTAGATAGGGTTGTCCACACCCGTCAGCGAGCTTTTTCTTGAATTAACAGATGACAAACTATCCAGGCGCTGAAATTTTATCTTCGTAGTTCCATTGTCATTTGTTCCGTTCATCGTACCGTCCTTATCATTGAGATCAACTTTAACAGAGTTTTCAATAATTGAAATGCCACTTCCATTTTTGTTATCATATTGCACAGACGAATCTCTAGACACTTTTCTTTCCTTTTCTTCCTTGGCCCTTTTCTTCTCCGTTTTCTTCAGATATTTGAGTATCTTGCGAGGATTGACAGTCGATCTGTACAAAGCTGTTCTGAAAATTTCAGCATTTGCAAAGTACAAGTTGGAATGAAATCTAAAGATTTTTATGCCAGGGATTTCCATGGCGTCTGTGTATCTTTTGTGCTCAACCAAGGCAGTGTCTTTAATGGTCCTGCCAACTCTGTATCCTTTTGCAAACTGCGTCTGGAAGACGACCGTGATCAGTGCGACCCCAACGCCGATGCCGAGACCAAAGTCAATATCTAAAAAGACAACGCTAAAGAAAGTAAAGAACCAAATAACGAAATCGATTTTGTTGACTTTCCAGTATTTCACACAGATGTTCAGCTGAATGAACAAGCCTTTAAGAGCCACTACGATAATTGCGGCCAAGGCAGTCTTTGGCAAGGGCTTGAAAAGGGGACTCATGACAAGGATCAGTAAGAGCATCAAGGCCATTGAGAATATGCCTGAGATTGTGGATTTTGTGTTCATTGAGCTTGCCACCATGGATCTTGGCGGAGCAACTGCAGACGGGAAGCACTTGAAGAAAGAACTACCAAAGTTGCACATTCCGTAGGCAATCAGCTCTTGGCTGTCATCAAGCTCGTAGTTGTGGCGTTTTGCACAAATCTTTGCCATGGCAATAGTGTTAGCGAAAACAAGAATAGCCATTACGAAACAGTCGACAATATAGTTTTCTACATTAGCCATGTTCGGCATCTGTGGTGGGGGAATGGTTTGTGGAATATGCTCGACGATTTCAACATTAAACATTTCCTTGAAACCCACCAAATAAGAAATTAAAGTTGTTCCTACGACGATGAACAGTTCGATAGGGATTGGTATGATAAGTTTATGCTTGAAGCGCTCGTTGATGCAATCTTTCACAAGCAGAATGATAATTCCAGAAATTACACCAATTAACAGGGTTGCCACATTTACTTCAGTAATGGATCCGAACATTGCGGCACAAGTCTTGAAAATTTTATAGTTTCCTCCAAACCTAGGTATTTTGAGGCCCAAAATGGCTGGGAGTTGACTGATAGCGATGTGTACTCCGGCACCGGATGTGAATGCGCTGAAAAATGAATCCGATAGGTAGGCCGTGATAAAGCCAAGGCGCAATAATCCCATTGCAAGTAATATTATTCCGGTGAAGAAAGAAATACTCATAGATACCCCTTCTTTGAAATCCATGAATTCCGGAATACTCTCCCACACGACAGGGTCAGTCCCATTTACAGTTGAGTTTAACAAGTGTTGGTTCATTACCTTGAAAGCGTCTGCCTCTCTATCCACAACAGCAGCTGTTACTATGCTAATAACGGCACTTGTCCCCATGGAAACGTGTGCTGAAGTTCCGAAAATTACGTACAACAGAACAGGCCATACCGAGGTGTACAAGCCACCTTCAACCTTGACCGATGTTAGTTGACCAAAAGCAAGCGCCTGTGGGACATGGAGGATGCCAATGGTAAGTCCGGACAGGAAATCATTCATTAGGTTATCTCTGATTTTGTAGTATCGAATGACCTTAATAACCGGGAAGTAAGAAGTGATAATTTTCCACAGTCGATGCTTGGAGCAGTAGCATTGCATTTTCAGCTTCTCTCTCCACGACGTAGATTCCTGGTCAGACTTCAGATGGAGCTCATCAAAGGCGACCTGGGTCAGCGGTGCTCGCTTGATGTTCACCGACATCTCCACTGCATTTACTGGCGGACAGGAGAACCGTCTCGTTTTATTCTTGGTCACAATGTTGGTCGGCGCCATTGGCATCCCATCCACAACGGAGAAAGACCTCTGCTGCGACATCTCTAGGTCGACGTTTCCCTGAAAGATGATTAGAATGATTGAATAAATGAATGAACTATAAGTCTTTAAGAGAACACTAACGCTCCTCCATTTCATCATGTGTATAACTTAATTGAATTCACAAAATAAATAATTATAGGCCACGTTGACCTCTGTGGGCAAAACGGCATTTCCCTTAACAAGAGACATCCACACACACAATTGAATGACCGTGCAGTTACAAGTGCCTGAGCTACTGGACCAAGTGCAAATCTCAAGCAGAGTCGACCAAGCTTGGAATATAGGTCGCACTGCTCGACGTTTGGTGGGAAAGTCTTACACTTTCCAGCAGGCATATATACACAAAAACGTATTGCACTGGAGCCAAAAGAACACAAGAACCTGGCCTAAACGCAAAACGTACTCACAGTGTAGCCGTAGGAAGGACTGTCAGATGGACAGTAATAATATATGTGCCCCTTTCACTTTCGTAACTAAGGTATGAACTTATTGCTCGTATATTTATTTTGTTACAGGTATTAAAAAATGTGCTGAATTGTTGACAGATTTCAAATGGTAGTGATTGATTCGTAATTTTTTAACATTACGATATTGTTTGACTCATAATCTTTTTAACAGCAAAATAGCTTTTGATTTTTAATCTTTTAACATTAAGGTAGCGCTTGATTCAAAATATTTTAACATTCATATACGGTTTGATTCATTATCTTTTTAACATTACAACAGAATTTGATTCATAATCTTTTAACATTACGATAGGGTTTGATTCATAATTTTTTTAAATAACATAGCGTTAAATTCATAGTCTTTAGACATTAAGATAGCGTTTGATTCATATTCTTTTAGCATGACTATAGGGTTTAATTCATAATCTTTTAACATTAAGGTAGCTTTTGACTCATAATCTTGTTAGCATTACAATTTTCTTCATTCTTGTTTATGTAGTTTCTTAATACAATTTACATGTATCTTTGCAATAAAACACATTGATTACTTTCTTTGCATTTAGTATAATTATCAATCCTATAATTACTATCTTGTAACCATAGTTACAATACTTTAACGCGGTATCAAAATTCAGAAAATGAATCAAACTGAGCATGCATTAATGACAATTAACAAAACTAAACAAAAATGAAGGAAATGTAATACAAAGAGCTAAACGGAATGAACATAAACTAAAAAGAATAGGGAAAATAATATTTCGTATTAATCATCAAATTCTACTTTGAATAGTTAAAAATTACTAAGAGGGCAGTGACAAAAAATTTAAAAACGGTAATAGGAAATTACCATACATCATCTCATAAGTTTCTGTTTCTTTCTGTCTTTGACTTTAACTCGCATTCAACTCATTAGACCATACAATCGTGATTGACTAAAGACATCTGAGAGGCAATCGATTTTGGAAACCTCAGAGACGGAGGATGTTCCGGCATCCATGTAGCCTTGATGCCTCACATTACCTCATCCATGACCTAATGATCTTGGCAAGAAAATCGAGATCACGTTACAAGGCAAAGGACTTACATGCAGAAGACCTCATATTTTATAAATAATGATACTTGGCCTGTTCTATTGTAAAGTTCCTAAAGAAATACAGTGTTTTCAGACTGATCCAAAGTAACTTTTTTCAACAATATCCTCTCGGTATATCATTGACGATAAACCCCTCCGGCCCAACCCCCCTCAATAAATCATATAAACTCAGAATAGTTTGATATTTTTATTTATATCAGTATTGTTTGCCACATTATTTTAAGTCATTCTACAAATGCCAATACATCATCATACCACAACGTGTCGTTTTAATTGTTCGCGTAGACGAATCCATTCAGTATAATGCGTGTTTCAAGAAGTTTATTTCTTCTATCATTTAACAAATACACATATTCTGTGCATTAGTCTCACCACACCTTCTCATTAAAGATGTCTGCCTTTTTATCGGCATTGCGTATAGCGCAGATCAAGATGAAGTGATCATTACATTATGACATTATCGATATTACAGCCCTTGTTTTACCTAGATGTTGTCGTAGTCCTATGAACTACATGACAGACTGGACGTAAAATGACATGGCAGAGTGCGTGGAATTTTAACGTAGCTTTAAAAAAATTTCAGTCATATCGCTACAATGTCCATAATGTGGCAGTTTATAGTGATGTCTAGCACTGGGGCATCATGCCGCAGACATGTAGCATCATGTCCCACCCAGTCACGTTATCCTGACACCTGCCCGACCAGTCCTAACACTAACCTCTTAATGCTCAGCGCCGAGCGAGGCAGCTGTTAGTACCATTTTTATGTCTTTGGTATGACTTGTCCGGGATTCGAATCAGCGAGCTCCCGCATACGAGGCGGACGCTCTAACCACCAGGCCATAGGATCAATGACATGGCAGCGATTTCTGTCTGCTGTTATATAAGGAAAAAGACAAATATTGATGCAATTTTATCAATCCTATAAAATCTAATAATAATGTCAACGAAAAGTATATCCACCCTTTGGAAATCTTTAGCAAATTACGACCTGTCGTAAATCGGCAGCGCATGTTTGTTTATTGAGGAAAACCGATGTGATCTCAATACCTGTACGATACCGAAAGAAAAAAATCACTCACTAACATATCCTTTACATCGCGCATTTTATAAGAATAATCTATGATATTTAGCCTGTGCAAATTTAATGAATTTTTTAATACTCATCCAGCCATTATTATATTTACAATTAGTGTCAGGAGAACCTAGCATATTTTTTATGTTATTATTCTGTTACGGTTATATATATATATATATATATATATATATATATATATATATATATATATATATATATATATATATATATATATATATATCTGTGTGTGTGTGTGTGAGAGAGAGAGAGAGAGAGAGAGAGAGAGAGAGAGAGAGAGAGAGAGAGAGAGAGAGAGAGAGAGAGAGAGAGAGAGAGAGAGAGAGAGAGAGAGAGAGAGAGAGAGAGAGAGAGAATGTTCACACAACCTATACATTTTAAGTGGTTTTTGATTCCTTGGACTGGACCCTTACTTATGTAAAATTAATTTTGTCAAAAGTGAAATATTTCAACATTTAACAAGTTTCCATCCCAATGAATTTCCTCAGATTTGTTGACATTTTGACTCCCTTTTTGAAAATTATATAAAAGCATGACGATTCCCTCTACAATGCAAATTTTATTACCCTGTAATTTTGGAAATGTTGGATAAATTTCGTTATGGGAGACAAAGAATTGATTTACCTACATATTTATCGCAAATCTGGAATATTGCAATGTTTGTAGTCTCCCAAAGCAACACTCTACAGCTGCAAGAATTTAATCTAAATTTGTGATAAAAATCTACAAAATGATGCAAATTGCTTCAATAACGTTGCAAGAACTTGTAAACTAGAGTATATAAGGGTTTAATATATATATATAATGTAAACCTTTATCTTCATTTTAAACTATGGATACTGAAATTAAACAACACAGATCTAAGGTGATCTATATCTCGCGCTTTGGTCACCAAATGAGCGGTTTTTCACCTGAAAAATCTAAAATTACTTTATAGGTATATTATGTAAGGCAAAAAATGTATGCATGTAGTAGTGCTTTATGGCACCTCAGCAAAAGAGTGGCCATATTGTGCCATCTGAAGATAAATGTTCGAAATATTTAACAATGAAATGCACAAAAACTCTATGAAGATACACCCTTCCAAATAAAAAAAAAAAAATCCAAAACACTGCCGGTTTAAAGGAATTATTGACGTAATAGCAAGTGTAACATAGCAATCCATAAGAAGATTATTTTCCTTTCTATGCTACTCGCACTGCTTGTGCGCATTTCGATTGCAATTCTTCAATTTTTAATTCTTCAATTTTTCCACTTCAATTTTTCAGGTTCGCATTCATGAATATAAAATGAATACTTCACCAGTAAAGACAATGTAAATTAAGGGAATGTGAAAAGAAAACTGTGTTATGTATGTGTCTTTCTCACGGTGATAAATCAACTCCAGCATATTAACTGACGTACATGTTCTAGATAGAGTTACGTGAAGAGTCTTAACATTATATTTAGATCGCTCCGATGGCCTAGTGGTTAGATCGTCCGCCTCGGATGCATGAGGTTGTGGGTTCGAACCTTGGCCTAGTCATACCTGTCTTCTACACCAAGCCAAGAGCTTAGTAACGACGGGAGGGTACCAGAAGCAAATTTATAATGGATTCCACACAATATGGCGAATGAACCGTGATGGTCTGGTTCATTCTGAGAGAACTATATATTTCGCACTGCGGCCTAGCTGATAATTTCGTATTTTGACCCCCCCCCCCATTTTTAAGGTAGAGATAATGAAGCATGATGCAAGTGTTTCGAAAAATACACACATAAATTAAATTTACAATTTGGTTTACAATTAGTTTGAGTTGGGCTTGAAAATGGGATGACTTGTTTGGCGACTGCCTCTCACAGTTAGAAATAGCATTGGCGATCAAATGTGTAACTTGAGACATTAGAAGCTTTCCAATTTGTCATAATACCGGTGAACGTTAAACATGCATAAGGCCCATGCTGATGTTTGGTCCACTTTGCCACAGGAAACTGTTCAAAATAGCTCTGTACTGTCAAAAATGAAATGAGAAAAGGTTGAGGGAAGTGTTGGTTCAGTGTAAAAGCTATCAGTGGTACAACGACAAAACATGAATACTTTTAATTAAAATCCACCAAAAATCATTGGTTAGTTTTTATTGCATCTTTAATGTAGAAAATATTCTCAATTTTCTGCCATCTGTCCTAGTCCGATCAAAATTCACCACAAACTGTCCATTGAGACTTTATACAGACAATCTGAATAATATCGCACTTACTATATTGTGGCGAGGCCAACGAATATAACTGGACGAAATGTCACTTGAAATAATGCAACGTCTCAAGGAAAGAATACATGTTTTAAGAGAGAGAGAGAGAGAGAGAGAGAGAGAGGGCTTTTACAAATAACGTTTCTAAAGTTTACACAACTTTGCTGATGAAGTTGAGAAAGTGATAAAATGAATATACTTAACGTTTACGTTAGATGTTCACAAATACAAAAAAGTATCATACTCCTTCTAAATATATATACGTAACAGTGCAATAGGTTTATTATTCCTGTCAGGTCTTTTTAAGCCTTACAAAGTACACAGTCCCCCTGCCATAAGAGAATGAATTTACAGAGATGCTTTTGCTTTCTAATAGAAAATCTTAGCACGAAGAAACTCGGAAAAACTTTGTACCTTTGCACGAAGATAGCCGGAAAATCTTAGCACAAAGAAATTCGAACAATCTTAGCACGAAGATAGTCGAAAAGTTGCATGTATTATGGTGCACGTCATAAAAGTAAACACAATCGATCAATCAGTTAATCAATCGATCGATCAAACAAGGAACGGTTAGAACAATCACATATGATCTGTTTTGCAACGTTAACAAAGTCTGCAGTAACTTTTCTCATGAATGAGGCCTTTTATGCCAAATGTCCCATATTTCAGCAAGCCTGATTGCCTATGCCGTTTTGTCTTTTAGTGACATTCCTCGATCAAGGCAGAATATACATTATTCCACTGCTATCGTAATCATTTACCCGTCGAGCATATGTGTCAAATCCGGTATCAATTCGTTTCATTTAGCACTCATTCTTTTATGTAAGTCTTACGTATGTATAAAGAAAGTAAAAGTCCACATATGTACCAAAAATCTTAAAAGTGGCACTGAAGTTTTTAGGCAAATGTGGCAAAGAATATGACAAAATTGAATAGTGTAATCGTGTACATTTCTGAAAATGTTAGGACGGAGTATGTAGTGACACAAAGTTGAAGTTAGATATTTTATAAAGTCCAGACAAAATTTGGTTTCCAATTTTTCATTTAAAGAAAACGGTTGATGCGTTAATAAAAAGGAAGCAAAGTAAAAACAAACTTTTAAAAATACTACCATATCCACGATTGATGGATGCATCACTACTACATATCTCACGATGACTAGAAAAAGAGAAAACAAAAAAACAATCACTCATCTTGAGCTACGATCAATAACATTGATTTATCTAGTCTTGCGCATTTCAACATATTTAAATAATTTATAAAATTATACTTAAATGTATACATACCTGTCTATGAGCAAAACAAGAGCCTTGGCAAGTCTAAAAGCTAACCTATAATAATTTCAACATTCAGTTTGGACCATCATATAACATCCACGACGACTAGCAAGAACGTCAAGTACTGACCTATACGACATTGCCCTTGCCTTTTATATCTGACAAGTGACGCATATCAAAGTGTCTTCATTAATTACCTCATACCTGTACTTTTCCTTACCTCGTCAGTATATTTATTATATGATGCATATTTTTCCACAACCATACGAAAGTTTTGACGAAGACCCGCCCTCTGGTTGACATAAACCAATCACATACCTGTCAGACACGTCGGCGGAGCTGACAAAATACCTTCAAACAGTCTACCAGAGACACGGTTCCGGAAAGTGGTGTTTTACATGAAATGCTTATGTTAAACACAGTACATTTGCAAGGCGCGACCGTGTTTTCGTTATTTCAAAGGCCTTTCTTGCAGTGCGGATAGGCGTTTTCATGGGAATATAATTCGAGATCTTGGTGAAAGCTGTTAAGAATAAAAAAGCGCTTGAAGCTCGATGCGGGGCAGAGGATTGATTCTACATGTTAAGGCAGGGCGGATTACAACACCACTTCAAACTCCGCGTCAAGACGCTAATATGTACTTAAGTACGGCGTTCATGGCAACATTTCAAATCAAACCATCCATTTAAATAGCTTATAAATAAGCCATTCTTAATAAGTTATAAGACTGTTTATGAAACAAAAGGAAGAGACTATTAATCACGAGAGAAACGGTTGGTTTCAAAATCATCTGTAAAGCTTCTCTTTTAAAATACTTTACTTAGACAATTTGTTTGTGTATCTGACCACAAAAACTTCTTCTGTGAAGTGCATTGCCTACTTACTGTTTAAAACTATTTTTCTATCTTTTGCTTTCTTTCGGACATCATGAATAAACTATTTCTATATTCTGCCTCTTATAATCTCCAATTACAAACGTATGAAACAAAAGATATGTTTAAACTAATAAACTATTTCTATTGTTGAGTGATCTATTTTGAGCCTCTGGAATTGACATTTCTTGTTGAAAATCACGAATACAGGACACTGATTAGTTATAATTTATACCTTAAATGCTCCATGCCATAATTTTTATACATTAATGTGGTTTAGTTTGCTGCAAATGTCCAGTTGGAAAGCTTGTCATGACCAGTCTCTTCAGACTAGCAATTCATATTGGTTAGGCTATATTTTTGTGTTGTTGTGTGGCTGGTATTTCAATTGGGCATGATAATACCCGGATGTTTTTGGTCAGTCCAATTGATTTAAACTGATGAGAAGGATATGACTGTCAAGAAGGTAATATATTTCAATTATCGGTCTGGGCTCCTGTTCCGGTTAGACTTAAGTGGACTCGGCACGCGTGTGTGCGTCACAAACGAATCAAGGCTCACCTGTTTGTCACCCAAAACCCTCGCTTGCTTTCTGGGATACTGTTTGTGAATCTGATTGGTGGAGGTGTAGTGAGGCGGTAATTGACCAATGAATGAAGATGAGTGCTCGACCTACTAATTTCTATAACATGTCTAAAAAAAATCGACTTGTTCCAAAATCCGAATCTTAAGCAAGCAATGAAAATTTCGTGAAAATTGAAAATGATATTTTAAGTTGCAAGTTTTAATACTGTATGTTATACAGTGACTATCAGGCCTAAAAGTGCCTACAAGTTCGACGTGTAGCTGCATTTACGTAATAGCTCACATATTGTCAGCAATTGTATTGGACAGCAGACAGGATTTGCGATATGCACAAGTTTGAGATCTGAGCGGACTGAGCGATCAATCAAATAGCACATAGTTTTAAAAATTAAGTTTTTTCAAATGGTTGTAACAGCTATGGTTGTGATGATCAAGTGTCAGAAATATGATCAAAACATACCTTAACTATAACGAACAGATGTACGGTGTTGCGGGTATCCAGGTTAAACACGGAAACAGACGGAGAGACGGCACACTTAACACTCCTGAACATTTTCACCTAAACATCTCGACTGCCTCGTATGCGAGTTTGTTTTTATGGGACAATCCCAGAACTTATATTTTACTTGTATAAATAGAAAGTTTTGTCTGTGGTTAAACGATTAGTGTGCAGGCCTAGAGACAAAACAGGGTGTAGGTTCGAACCCTGCAACAGGACCAGCTGCCTTTATGTGTCCTTGTGCAAAGCCCTTTACTCGATTTGCTTCAGCTTCATAAAACCGTCATGTGATGATATGCCCTAAAAATTCCCAAATCAAACCAATGACAATCATCTCTCATTCAAACAAGACCAATGACAAGCATCTGATATTCCAATAAGACCAATAACAATCATCTCTTATTCCAAATTGACCAATGACAAGCATCTAATATTCCAATAAGACCAATGACAAGTATATTATACTCCAATAAGACCAATGACAAGCATCTAATATTCCAATAAGACCAATGACAAACATCTAATATTCCAATAAGACCAATGACAAGCATCTAATATTCCAATAAGAAAAAAGGGGATGAGGAGAGAAAGCAATCTGTAGCTTTAAAAGAATAATGCAAATATAAGATGTGACCTTCACTCTAGGTCAAAGTGGAGTCTAAGTGTGATGCAGACTAGATTCACTTGACTCATTAATGTAAATTTGAAGAATGAACAGAAACCATAAGGGGAACATAAAATAAATAAAATAAAATAAAATAAATCTGACCTTAAGAGAAATAGCTATATATGTAGCATTATACATGAAAACCGTAACCGAACACTAAAGTTGGTCTCGACAAAAGGCACACAGCTCTTTTTATGAGCATTCGTCTTCTCCATTGATGCTATCTTTCCGACTGGATAATGGATGGTCGTCTAGTTGGCTAGTTCTAAATGTAGCAATGATGTAGGGACGATGTTTAAGCAGGGTTTATTTTTGTGAACACTTATGTCGACGCCATGAATCTGTAAGAACGGATAATGACTCAGGAAGGTTTATAACTTGACTTGGTCTTGCAAATGATGTAAAATGAAATAACTGCAGATTAATAATGTAGAATTTGCCTCGAAATATTTATACGATGTATATTATACCCTTCGGTACTTCTAGATTAACTTCCTGTATAGTGTTATTATATTTCTGACCTCCAGCTCTTCTAGAGTCATTTCTGGCATATTGCTGACCTCCAGCAATACTAGTCACTTCTAGAGGCACGTTTAATATATTACTAACCTCCAACATTTCTAGAGCCACTTCAAGAATATTGCCAACCTCCATCAACTCTAGATTCACTTCTAGCATATTATTGACATCCAACAGTAGTATATGGGGTTACCGTAGCGTCAATGGGAATTAGCATTACAGACCCCCCCTGGGCCAGTATAGCGTCAAGAAATAAAATCTCACCCTGGGCCTGTATAGCGTCAGTAGTATAGTGGGGTACCGTAGCGACAATGGGAATTAGCATTACAGACCCCCCCTGGGCCAGTATAGCGACAAGAAGTAGGTCAACACCCTGGGCCTGTATAGCGACAATGGAAAATGGAGTAGAGGGACTAGAACACCCTGGGCCTGTATAGCGACAATGGAAAATGGAGTAGAGGGACTAGAACACCCTGGGCCTGTATAGCGACAATGGAAAATGGAGTAGAGGGCCTAGAACACCCTGGGCCTATATAGCGACAATGGAAATTTTGTAGAGCGGTGACTAGGAGACTGTGGGTTTGTAGAGCGATAAGCGACAGGTGGCATGACGTCACACTGGTAGCAATGTAGCAAAAAGAGAAGTACTGTGACGTCAAGCTACCTGAGAGAGGGCTATAGACAAACACGAATCAAGAGCGTTCGTGTTTTTTTTAGTAGAGGAAGGGTTTTATATATATTCGTTTAGGGTGGAGATAAAATGAAAATTAAGATCTTTTCGAGGCATTGGAAGTGGCCCTGAAAAGAGCCGTTGTTTGTTATGTGATGTTAACACCATTCTGTTAACATACAGGACATCGCATAGGTCTTCTTATCTTCCTCAAATTTCTCAAAGTTTGTCTTAAACTCTGTCTCACTTCTGGTCCGTAGATGAGAGTCCGCTTAAGACAGCCTTGTCTTTCCACATAACATCTTCTTTTCCAAAGAGTGGCCCCGGTGATCCGGATGACGGTCCATTTTGTTTTCACATACATGGGTAAGTCTGTACGGAACAGCATTGAGGATACCAAAGTAGAGGATTCTACGTCGATCAACATCTTCTCTGTGAAGAGAACAGGTGAAGGGAATGAAGTGAACCGCGTTTATTTATAGTGGAAGACCGGATCGAAACGGATTGAAAGGGTTCACCAATCCCAACACGCGTTACAAAATTCAGTCACTTCGCGGAGTCTGTCTTCCAATCCGAAGAGAGCTACCTGTGACGTCACATTTCCTATAGAGGCACACTAGCGTCTGTGCGCAGTGAATCGATGCGGTAGTGTTTTGTGAAACATGACGGAACCTAAGAAGACAATGAATTAGGGTGCACCGGCTGTGGAGACGAGAAGTAATGGTACAGCAGCAGCTACCAAAGTGAACACAGTGCTACTTCCCGAAGAGGTTGATTTCAACTGGGATTTAGTAGATTTTTTATCTTCTTCCCAAGAATTTGTTCCGGTACCAGTACCTTCGC
>JAECUM010035794.1:0-36461 GCA_016617855.1 Megalonaias nervosa
CAATTTGAGACATTTTATAGCTCAATAAACGCTTTGAATTCATTTATATTATACACACCAAATTATGAGCAGTGCTCAAGTTGTTTAATCCAGTACGATTATTCTTGTCCACTGAGCATTTGATTATTATATAATGTACAAACTTCCTTATATATTCTTCTTGCTACCTTTCTGAAAATGATTTAATGTGAGGACATAAGAGCTTTAATCAAATGCATTAGCATTGTAAGCAAATTTGCCAATCTTGGCGATCTGACTCTTGAGGCAGGCTGTATGATATTTGTGCATAAAGTTTAACAAAAAAACCCCAATTGTTTATGCAAGAAAGTTTCTTCTTATTTCCTAGTTACATTAAAAAATAAGTATAATTCTACTGTTTTCAGTCTTTTATTCTTTATATACCATCAGTTTGTTTACAGAAAACGACCATTTTAGCATATTTGCAAAAAATCACATACTGGAAACAATACATTTCTGACTCCCTTGACAATGAGGGCACCATTCCCAATCAATTCCCATCATATAAGATGCATCCTTCGCATAGATTAAATCCAGAAACATGCTGACAGCAACAAAAAGAAGTTTAACTGAACAAGATATCCACAGGCTCAATGTCAAATCCAAGTCAATGCGCCATATTCTTTGACTGTAGACCTTTTACCCTAAGTGAATGGGGTGATCAGGGGTCTTGCAGAGTAAATTACTTTCCTTTGTAAATGAGTCACCTGAATAAACAAACCAGCATTTAAAGCATTTTGCATTTCAAGCTGTAAAACTGCAAATTGCATCATTCATCTCGAGTTACACCTATATACACATTCCTTCAGAGAAATAATGACTATAGGTTTCCTACGAGCTATAATCAGAAGGAAACAGAGAGAGCAATATCACCGCATACAGTTTACAATGTAATTTGGTCCCAAGGTCATGATGAACTGATATTTCTTTGAAAGGGTATATATGTGGGTGTAACTCAGGAAAGGTGATGCAATTACCAGTTTTACAGCTTGAAATACAAAGCGCTTTAAATTGAGAAAAACCAGTTAGATATTTGTTCCATGGCCATTACAATGAAAATGAAATATTTCAGGCCGTTGTAGATTATGACAAATACGTCACTGCTAACTTCTGTTTTACAATGGAGGGTCTGAACCATTTACCGCAAGATCTTTATTTATTCTTGATTATATAGAGCATTTGTACTAATGGCGGATGCAAAACGTACGTTCTTTTACACTCTAATTCTTTCTTCTGCCACTTCAAAATATAATGGATAACGTCAATAATGTCTAATTCTTATGTGGCTATCTGATCGGTGGTACAGATAGTTCATATCTTATGGTGAAAGTTCTTAAGAGTTTTTGCAAACTTTGGCCTGATGACTGCAAGCATATCCATAGATAAAAGTCTTTAGTAGTTCCAGAGTCGCCTGCGAGGTAGTTATGAAAATTATAAGATACAAGGTGAAAAAGAAGTCGAACTTGTGTCTTTTCATGCAAAACGTTGAATTGAACATTATTATCTTACTTGTAGAGTGCAATCTTTCTCCCGCTCTCTCGCTTTCTCTCCCTCCATCCATCTCTCTCTCTCTCTCTCTCTCTCTCTCTCTCTCTCTCTCTCTCACACACACACACACACACACACACACAGATACGCACACACTCCAACACGCTCCTCACTGTTAGAAACAATGCATTGATTTTCCTTAATATCGCCTTTTGAAAAAGCAGTTTATGATTTCACCGTGTTGTTATCATTGATGATGATGATGATGATGATGATGATGATGATGATGATGATGATGATATTTTGTTCTAATCTTGCATGTACACCGTGTGATGGTTGCTACTGAGTCCGTTAATGTGTTAAAATCAATGTCTGCGGATCCCATGGCTGAGGACTGTAAGAGTCTTTAGGGAAACTACCAGTAATATAGACGGAGTATATCCTGGCAAACTTGGACTATTTCATGCTTCATAGTTTATGAAATAAATACTTGCATAAATGTTGAGTCGAAAAAATGGAATTTAACAAATCTATCAAAACATTCTTAAACAATTGACCCAATTCAAACAGCGATGATGATAAAATTAATATTAATAACTTTGGCGGTTCTAATGAAAAGAAAACAAAAATAACAATACTGGTGAAGTGGTTGATAAGAAAGATGACGATAAAATAGTGTGCTAGGTTCAACAAATACTAAAGATCATGAGATAAATAAACGAACCTTTCTAATGGTATCTATCTTTGTAGGAGCTGGTAAAATGTATCCGTTTATTTATTCCCTTATTTACTACAATATCTTTCCAGGAACAAATTCTTCTTTGTACTATTTTGATTACTGAAACTAAACCTAAAATTGCAGAAAATAAACACAGAAGGATCCAAAAATGAATTTATGAATGTCAAATGCAAAACCAAATGAGTCTTTTGTTATCTTGATGTTTTTGTTTGGATTTTGCTTTTGACATCTTTTATGGTTGTCAAATTTTAGAAAACCAAAGCAGAAAACAAAAGAAAATAACAGATAGAAAATAAGTTTATGACTGCGACAAGTGAATCCTATAATTTAAACAAAATATATCGTAATAGATGGTATAGTTGCATTAGTGTCGCTTTCCCTAACAACTGTTCAGTGAATATAGCAAGCATTAAGGTCAGATATATAAAAATATTGGAATCATTAATCTTTGATTTATGATTGCTATTACCTCTTCTGCGAGACCTTACTATACGATTACAAGAACAAAATCAACTTGCTTATTCGTTCATTGATCAACAAATCACTGCGTGTATTTTGAGAATGTGTAATTCACATTGACTCTTTTATTGTGTTAACCTCCATATGTTGCACCGATGGTATGGTGGATAGAATTATGCTTTCAATACCACTGCATAACTAGTTTCACAAGTGTTTATAGTTATAATGTTAATGTTATGTTAATGTTATATTTAGACCCTTTTCGGGTTTTATATTTATTGAGTTGTCTACGTCATTGTTTAATCATCTGTGTTCTACTAATTCTTAGCATGTATCTAAAACAAGCAGTTTTTTTTCTTAAAAAATTATTTCTCTCTTCTTATCGATACATTAAAATATGATCAACATGACACGACTTTCTCTTTCTGTTTTGTCCCCTCTAACATATCTGAATACAGATGCTTCGGCATTCACATAAATCTTTTCCTTTGATCTCTTCATTTTCTTGTAATTCACGGGACAGCCTTCGAACCAGTGACTGAAGGTATCTAAAGTTAGTGACCTAGCAACGTGATCACATTATGCAGTTTCAAAAGTATTAAAGAAACAGTTATTATTCACACTTGAAACATTAGGCCAAATTTTATTCGTACCTCATTATGGCAAATGTATGTATAATCTTCCTTTGGGTGTTTGGTATATATCTCTGTGCAGTGTTAAGTATTCCATACTGTCGATCATCCATATCGTACTCTCACGTATGTACTGTCACAAATTTTGTACAGAATATTTTTTAAATGTTTATTTTAATGTTTGTTTTAACCTCCGTTCGTAATCTCGATATTATTTGGAAACCAGTGGTTGTGGTTAAACGATCCATACTCAACTTGTTCTCAGTTCTAATTATTTGATAGTTTCATGAATCTGATTTCAAAGTCTATTTGCCTTAATACGAGATGAAATTGTCTTTATTTTACTGGAGATCTTCCTCTTATGATGTTCATTGTCATTAATACAGATTCATGCAATACTTCCTTATCACCATAAAGTTTGTTTTGTCGTTGTGATGCTGAATACATTCTGTCTATTAATTGGTTTTAACTGTGCTAAATGAAAGGAGTATAACATAAATAAAAATATTTCTTCTTACGTTTTTGGTATTGGCATATACAATTTTGTGGTCTTTCTCTCCGTGTTTAATTGATTTAACTGAAAATATTTTAATATATTTAACTACAACTTTTTGAAGCATAATCAAGTTACTGAGAGTCTGGCGTTGTTAATGATTTTTCTTCTCATACAATCCACGGAAGACCTACCCCTCCATAATGCTTTTTCTGTACTGGTCATAGATCAGACCATCAATCGGTTGGGATTGGATATTACGCCAACTGTAATACGTTCGAAACGAAGCTATAGCGATCTCAAGTGTGCGTGAGTTCTCAGCGGTCACAGGTGCAGCAAAGGTTACACTGAAATCTGGTTTGTGGATGACATGGTGATCATCGAGGTAACGCTCTAGCTTTATTTACAAACACCTGTTGCATTGAAACATAGTTTTCACGCAAAACGCGGTGCGTCTCAACACGCGCGGTATCATTTGTTTCAGAAATGGTCATCGGTGTTGTTATTTAGTGGATATCTTCAACAAGTTCGTGCATCAACGCCAGATATGTGTCTCTCTTCATGCGATCATTACTGATTAGCCGCTGACAAATCGATGTAGCTTCGCTGATGACTTCGGGGGCGTTGTTGCACCCACAAACTGATAACACGAGTATACCAATCGGTAAACAATACCATTGGGTCACAATGTCCACGGGCGCAAGCATAGCAAAGCCCTTTCCCTCGTTTGTTTTATCTTGTTGTCGTTCTTGTCATTTGCCTTGTTCATACCTTCTGAAATCCTCCTCTGTCCATTTCGTTATGTCATCTAGTGTTGGTAAAGACGTCTCTCTGGGAGGTTCCATAACAGCTGCTGTTTCTTCTTCAGGTTTTTGAACATAGATGTGATTCAGTGCCTGTAAAAAAAGTTTGTTTAAAATTATCTGCATATGGTTTAGCCTTTTCTGCACCTGAGTTTACAGAGGTAAACACGTTTTTCAAACTCCGGTCACATACGATCTCTTCCGATTAATCTGTTTTTTTTCCATTCCACTCTTTGTATACCCATTCAGGCCAGTGTTGTTCAGTGTAACTACCACTATTTTTCTGATAGTTAATTCTACAACATATACTCAGTTAATTTCTTACCATTTGGTATGAAGAAGACAAATCGTATAGGATCGTCATATATTTCCTGTCGTTCTGGTTCTTTAAAATTTCCTTTTTCTGATTCTTTTGACATTGGTTTCTGTCCGTGTGGTGATTCTTATGGAAGATGCATAAGCGCCTCTTCAACGTCTTCTTTCACTTCAGCGATCCCAATAGGCAACATAATAAGTTTTAGTCTATGCAGTTGCTCTTGTTGCTCTTTGAATATCTTTGTTGCGTGTAGATATTTTACTAACTGTCCGCGGGTTTGGTTCTGTTCCAGTTAGTACCACCATCTCTTCCACCGTTACTCTTCTGGCTTTGTTTATATCCTTAGTACGTTTAGCTATTTTACCAACTGATCCAGGTGCTTCTTCTTTTCCAGTAAACGCTGCCACTTCTTCGGCTGTGGCTTTTGTGGCCTTTTTATTACCTCGGCACGTTCATCAATTTCTTTTGCGGGTATAATCTGCAGCGTAAATGTTTGTTGACACCCAGTTGTGAGGTCTTATCGTGCAGTATGTCACGACCGTAATAAATCTTTGTTTTTTTCGGGGGGGGGGGCGGGGCTTCTATCACATTTTTAAGCAATTCTAGGTATTAGAGAGCAGCTTTCACAGCGACGTCTTTTGTACAATTATAGGTATCGCTGCTTGATAAAATTGTTTGTTAAATTTATGCGACCTTGTGAGACTCATTCATGCCCAGACCAGTACACGATACTTGCGTATCCCACGAGTCAAATCAATCGTGTAAAATCTATACGGGTTCGAAGAAAACCGCGTAAACACATCACGAAATACATCCCAAATATGGTCGGGGCACACTAAGTCCAATGGATATTTTCAAGGCCATACCTATCAACGCCACGAAAAATCATTAGCATGTTAAAGTTGTGACGGATCATATTTGGCACATAGGCGTATCGCTGAGTCTAATAATTACATTTGTGTTTTTATGCCGGCCACGTGAAAATATTTGTGCCGGATTGACTTAATGCTAGAGCATCACATCATCGTAACCATCAGCTTGTTTTTGTTGGCGTCCAAATCGTGAATGGTAGGGTTTTTTTTGAAGGTGGAAAAGAAATTGATGGAACCATTGTTACCGTTTCTTAACGCTTTTTGAACGTGTTTGAGCATATTTTTTTTATATTTTTGATCATATCATAAAACGGCTGAAAATTGGAAGATGACGCAAATAATGCACAAGAGACTCCAGATTGACTAGCATACAACCCAATACAGTAACAGTTGTTCAACCGGATCCAGCAGGGACAATGACCATTGTCCGAACTGAGGATGGAAATACGGTTCCTTCACAATGCTTGGCTGGTTTAGGTGTTGCTCATGAGGAGAAATCGATGACGGAAAGATGTTGCTCTTTTTACTTTCAAAAGCATCTGCGATTGTTCTTTCGCGTGACAACATTGAATAGGTGTCTTTCGTAATAATACGATATGTCTTCATTTTGCGTGAGATGACGCACTAAAACAAAAATTACCAGCAATTAATCTCTAGTTTAGACCCATAATGGAGGAGAAAAGAAATTCAAGTTTGTAGGGTACAGTTTAAACAAGTCACTGGCAGCAGCAATATCGCGACTACATTAACAAATTTAATATGTACACCGTGAGGTAAATACCCCTTTGAGAAGCATATCCTTGGCTACAATGACCTGGTAAGCGGCTTGATCTAGGACCCTATTATCACAACCATCCACCTATCAATCGCGTTGGTGCTGCATGTTACCGACATGACCATGCAATCCAAGCATCAAGTGACATCCACGCACGTCAACATGCCGACCTGGATCTCAACTATGACTTGAATGCGATTAATCGAACTTTGGGATAACGAATGAGACGATAGGTCTTCAAAAAAGGCATGAAAGCAACGATTGCATTGGATGGTGGTATAGAGAGTGCACTTGTAGGGAGGCAAAAGGAAACCAGTATAAACAATGAACACAAAGGGATGTACATTATCTAAAATGAATTACAGTCCGCTAGGGTATTGCAGAGGTAATGCCGACATGGAACAATTAGCCAGTGCGGCCAAGGTCATCCATGGGATTGCTCCAGCATGGTTGACCGAACAAGCGCTGTGGTGAATTTATTTGCCTATACCAAAAAAGAGATCACGATGTTGGTTCGATGTCCAAGCACCAGATGAGGTGGATCGGGCTGATTTGTTATTTTTTCCACACGACCGTGCGTATAATCCACAAGGCAAGTTATGCATCTACAAATATGCGCTCACATTGTCGATGTGGCCAGTCGATAAAAAGAAGAGGAACCGTTGACATCCAAAGATTCTACCAAAGTAACTGCAGATTTGTCTACCTTTGGATATTTAGCTCGCGGTATTTTAAATATATAGACCTCATCGCAAGATAAAACTGTGTCTAATTTATCATTTTGTGTTTTGACTCGTTTTGATTGGCTGCGAATCGCTCAAAGCTCTGTACCTTAGCCCGTAAATATTAATTGATAATGCCACTAGTACGACTAATGTTCTAATCTTTAAAATAGTTTGAATATGACTAGATCTGTTGATAGATAATTTATACAGAGCACATATTAAAAAGACGTTGTTGTAAAGCAATATAGCTACAGGAGCAATAATAATATTAATTATTAGTTCAAAACTTGCTAGTGTACTGCATGGATCAGCTTCACGCATGGGTATACCAATAATATCCAACTATCTTCTTCTTCTTCTTCTTCTTCTTCTTCTCTTCTTCTATATATATATATATATATATATATATATATATATATATATATATATATATATATATATATATAGAGAGAGAGAGAGAGAGAGAGAGAGAGAGAGAGAGATTCGAAATTTTCAAAATTTTCAAATTTATATAAGGTGAGGTAGACTATTATTTGCGAGATATAACTCCTCTGAGCTACCACCAATATGATACAGTTAAATAAATGCAAAAGTATTAACATGTCTGCGCGCCCTCCCCCTCATCGCCTAATGTATCATTTATAAGGAGTGTGGAGAACTTCTGCACACCATTCACCATCTTATCTCAAGATTGCACGTCATTTAGCACGGACAACATGACCTGGTTTCGGTTATACAGTGAGCTTTACGCCCAAGTGTTAACACCCCAATATATGGATCCAAATTCTACACCTGTGCACGTCACCAGTACATACAATCATGCCCTTCCGCTGAAGACATATATCGATCAATAATCGCGCTTCAATATATCCTTCCTTCCTTCTGCCATTCCAACTCCCTCTATCTATCTGCCCATTAAGATAAGCATGGAATTATTCGTATATTATATTATGTCATGCATGATTTTCTTACCCTTTCCATCATTTCAGTTGGATTGAAAATCATTTCCAAACGATTTCTTTTGTAGAGTTTTGTACTATATTGATAATCTATTTCTCATGTTCTGATATAGTATACAATATATGTGAAAAAGGACAAGACCGACCTTAATAAATATCGGTCTCAAAAGAAGGCAGTTTTATGTCCCAAAACGACTTCAGCAGATGGTTTGCATCAATTGTTTCTTATTTAAACACGCTTAAACGTAATCGCGTATCTTCAGATTAACTCACAGAAGGTACCAAGTTTGTCATTGTGGTGTAGTTTTGTTTTCATCGTGCGTAGGGGCTCATATTAAGTTTAAATGTTTAGTTAGCATGAAGCGCTAGGAAATTTCTGCACATGCTTTTATCCTATTGAAGTTATGAGAAAAACATATTTATTTTAAAGATAAACGCTGGATGTTTTCAACTGTCTCTAGACGTAAAATTTACCTTGTAACGAAATAAGAAACCGGTTGAAACTTACTTTCTTTTATGATAATTTCCATCTTTTATTTTCATATTATTTCAGTGGATAAAGTGAATGCAATCGAAAGTGAATGCAATTAGAAATATCGAGTTCGAATTTCATCAGCTCTTTTGTTTTCTTTTTTTTACATTGAACCTATCACAATAAAACGTTTTCTTGAAGACACAAAAGATAATAAACTTTTGGTATCACGCTTTTCTTGTCTGAACAAAATTGCGCATAAATAAATTCAGTTAGCACAGTAACTATTTTAAATGTTTGAAAATGCTGCAAACAGACTATTCTGAACTTGTGAAAACAAAACTATAATTAATGATACACACAATATATTGGTTTGTCTTATCCAAGATGTGCATCGTGGATGAATCGTGGTTTTTTTCTTTGTAATTTTTGTAGGCTTCAGCTAATTCCTGTATCGAATTGATTATCACTATTTACGAGTTTTAAGCTTATATGAACGCCCTTTTTAAAGTACAATAGTAAATATTAATATGTTTGGTCGATTTTACTTTTTATATAGAAAATGACATCAAAAATAACAGCGCTACTTGTGGCTGCAATAGACCTCGGAACAAACTACAGTAGATATGCCTTCTCATTCAGGCATGAATATTACAAAGATCCAAACAATATCATGAGAAGGAAATGGAACTCCGGAAGATTATTTTCTGATAAACAAGCATCGTGTGTCCTGTGCAACCCCAGAGGTGAATTTGACAGTTTTGGAGATGATGCTGAAGATAAGTACAGAGAACTTTCAGCAATGAACGAACACCACAAATGGTATTTCTTCCGAAGATTCAAATTGATGCTGTACGAGAAGCAGGTAATATAATGTTGGGGCAATAGTATATGTAATTTTCAAAATTAAATTATTATGTATAAAGCTTATAAAAATATTTTATCTCTGAAACAACCAACGTGTGTCCTATATAACCATAGAGGTTAATTCGACATTTTTGGGCATTGTGATGAATATCAGCGTACATCATTGCATGAAGAAATTGAAGATAATAACGGTCTTTCTTCCGAAGATAAAATATATTGCTGGATTTTCATCCAGATAATACATCACTGCAGAGCGAATTAATTTCAATTTTTTTTGTGTGAAATGTTAAATATGAAATTTATTCCCAATGTGTGAATGATGAAATGAACCGATTATGACAACTGCAACTTGTAAAGTTGACGAGTTTTATATATGTTAAAGAAGCTGAAAAGTGTAAAATGATAGACCCTAAATATATAACAAATAACAGAATTATGTTATCCTTGCTATTTATGAAGTCTTAACGATGGTATGGTTTGTTTAGGTATGTCAAATGTTGCAGATTTGTTGCACAATATTTGTGCCTTTCACTAGCATTTCATTCATGGGATGCCTTCGCCAACAAAAACTAAAAAGGGAACAATTAAAAATACTAAGAGTTATATGAGGCGTTCTTAATAAATGTAGACTGATTAAGTTTTATCGCTCTTATGTAAAACGACGTGTAAAAATCGATGACATTTTCACTACAATAACTGTTTTTGTCAACATTTTTAAAGATTTTCCTGTGTAGTTCTTTTACGACTCTATAGTCATAAAGTAAGTAACAGAAAGACGCAAAACCAAGAAGTGTTCCAAAACTTAACAAATAATTTACTTATCAAAATTATCAAAGTTATAAAATGGAAATTTTATAGCGACTTACAGTATTATGAACTGGTTACAAACGAATCCTACCTAGTAATATTCAAATCCAAGAAGAACAGAATATTCCGAAGAAATTTAAAATCTTCGAATATAAGTCTGCCAACAGTCTAATGTATCACAATGGCATTGTCCATAACGCCTTTGAATAAATTCACAATAGTCCCAGAATAATATTTTAGGATATCGTAGTTCCAATGAATAATCTAAACGAATGTTTCCTCTCAAATAATATCTAAACACAACATCAAATACGTTTTCAGGCTGACATTACAACAAAACATCAGAAATAAGAACTAAATTATTGTCCACTCCAAGGACATTTATTCACACATAAGGGATGAAAACGCATTTCGCTCCTACTAGTCACGTTCCAGTTTGCAATTATGCCACATCATGTAAGAACTGCCTGAACTAACCCATTCAATGGGAATAACTTGATTCTTCTAAGAACCCACCTGATCGACCTATCCAACGGAAGACAATCCCAAACTAGGCAATAAGTTTTATTTTATTTATATTACTATTAGTCAACACCTGTATCAATAATTCTTTATAGATCCTATGCAGTCAAACTCTTATTATCTTAAAATAGAATTGTATGCCCGTGTACAAAAAATATAATATCTTGATTATTGATAATCATTACAATTTACAGTCATGAATAAAATTTGCACATAATATAGTTACAATCATGTATCAAGAGTTCCGAAGAATATATATATATATATATATATATATATATATATATATATATATATATATATATATATATATATATATATATATATATATATATACATATATATATATATATATATATATATAACCGTCCTTCATAAAGAAAAGAAAGACATATGCAATAAAGCTTTATTTTACATATTAATCAAACACATATATCATAATAATAATAAACTTACACACGATGCCTTATAAATGATACTAAAGTCTATACAAAAATAAAGCAATATAAAACTCCTATACTAGTGAACGTGCATCTGCAATCAAATTTTGTAAATTGTCCCCGTAATTGGTTGACCATTGAGTCAGAGAATAACCCCAAGGTCTCCTTACAGTCCAATACAAAATAGGGACAATAAATATAGATCTATGAGCACATAATGCACACACACACACACACACACACACACACACACACACACACACACACACACACACACACACACACACACACACACACACACACACACACACAAACACACACACACACACACACACGCGCGCGCACATGTGCACATATTCGTGTAGCACACAATCTCTTTTTTATATAAATCAATACAAATAAACCACGTCTAGGTGACGTAGACGGTGTGATATTACAGCATATTATTTCCGTTTACTATCAAATTGGACACAATTTTTGGGGGTTAGTATTTAGCTGATAACACAAACATATTGTTCTTTAACATGATGCAATTAAACATGCATTTGAATTATACCACATCATTCTTATCTACTGATGGAATAATTGTTCCCACCGTTCCCAAATCAACATTAATGTTGCTTTCTTTCAGAGTTGATTCCAATATATTGTTCCAGATTATAGTGGTCTTTAAGAAAACCTTCCAAACCCATCTAATTTAAGTATATCTCTTTTCATTTTACTTATATCGATATTCTATTTGGCTAGAAGAAAACGAAAAGGTTGTTGATTTAGTCCATCTGTACTTGTATCTTCTAAGATAAGGCAAAATACATGTGTTCGCTTATTCCAAACATCCAGTGGACTCGTTATTCTACGAACGGGTTATGACTTAACATTCTTAAACCAATATGTATCATCGCCAAGCCACCTTTGAAAAGGCTTCAATCAAGTGTCTCCTTTAATAACGTCGTTGGTAAACGAACAGTATGCCCAAATGCTAGTTCAGAGGTACTAACTCTTAAAGATTCTTAAACTGATTCCCTAACAGCAAACAACAACTAGATGAACACCTTCGTCCCAATCTTTTACGGTATGAAAACAATATGACGGAATCATATTTTTCAGAGTTTCACGAAATCTTTCTAAAGCCCGTTGACTTTCAGGGTGATAGGCATAAAATTTAAATAGCTGCATGTTGAATTCATACATTACTTGCTGGAAACTTCCAGACATAAAGGTTCACCCCTGATCCGATTGGACAAATTTGGGAAGGCCAAACTGTTGAAACATCTGTATCAGATCTACTGTTATGGCTTTTATTTTAATATTACTCAAAGGAATTGCCTCTGGGAATCCTGTGTGCACACATTATGGTCAGCATGTATTGGTTGCTTGACTTGGTCATAGTTTACTTTTATTCTGCTAAATCATTTGTCAAATATAGGAATAGGTTACAGACGAGCATTTGGTGTCTTCTGATTCGGCTTTCCTGCCATTTGACAAGTATAATCAGATGTACAGTATTTACATATATCACTTTTACTTTTAGGCCAATAAAAAATATTCAAGAACATGTGTTACGTCATATTGACCCCTACACGACCAGCCAAAGGAGACTCATGGTGTAGACTAAGAATTTCCTGTCGATATGACTTAAGTACATCAACTTGATAGCTCTCTGTCCACTCGTCACCATTTCCTCATAAGGACCATACGGTAAAGAAAATGCCTGTGGGTGATTTGGATTTTTAACTTAGCTTTTAACAGTGTTCAGACATATGGCTATGATGTCTGCAGTGTGGCAGTTTATAGTGATATATTGCACTGCACTGGGGCATCATGCCGAGGGCACATAGCATGATGTCCTACCCAGTCACATTATCCTGAAACTTGGCTGACTAGTCCTAACACTAACCTCTTTATTCTGGGCGCCTAGCAAGGCAGCTTTTATTGCCATTTTTATAAGTGTTTGGTACTTGGTTGTGGATCGAACCGGCGACCTGCCGCATCCAAGGCGGACGCTCTAATCACTAGGCCACCAAAAAAAAAAACAAGTACATCGATGGTTTCAGCCTTTCTAATAGTCCTCTGAAACAAGCTGGAGATCTTAGGATCTTATTCCTGTTCGACAATGTCTGATTGTTTTTTGTTAGCTTGGTTAGAATATGGAGAATGAGTAATAAAAGGAGGATGTCTCTAATCAATCTCTTTCATCTAACCCTAAGAGGTGCAAAAGTGACTTTATGAAAAGTCTGGCCAATACAAGTGTCAGCTAAAGGAAGAATTTCATGATCAACATTATTTCAAAGAACTTTCTTTACCATAGCTCTAGCAACTGTACAATCTGGCTATAAATCAGGGATTTCTTTTGCAATAGGATTGACTTTCGGATCCAAACAAGGCTTGTCAGGTGCTAGTGGATTAACCACAATCTCATATCCAGCTAGGTCATTGCCTAGTAATAAATGAATACTCTCAACGTTCTGACTATCACGGGTCCTGAGACAAAGTCTGACAACAAATTCTACACAGTGGAGTATAACATTAATAAAAGGCTCACTCTACACCATGAATAAGAACACTTTTATTAGAAGAAGGCTTCTCAGAAAAAGGCAAAGTATCGGATCATAAAAGTAAAGTTTCGACATCTTGCTCATCTAAGTAGGTTTTAACGTTACTGTGTACGCAGCTATTAAAGTCGTTAATTAATATGAGTTGTCTGAGGTTATTGAAGTCTTGACCAACCTTCTTGGCTGAGCACCGCCTATCAGATCAAATAATTCTTCTTTTTCTCTGTCTAATTCGACATGTCTGTCCAGATTCTTTTTAACAGTTCTCAACCTTTACCAACTCATAACCTTTCAAGATACATTCATTGACCAAATCATAATCAGCACTTGATTCTTCTCTATGTAAAGAATAAACTTCGCTAGATTTGCCAGTAAGTACACTCTTTAGTAAAGAAGTCCAGTGCCCTCACAGCCATCTTAAATTCACAGTTATTTTCTTCAAAGTGAGAAACATATTGCTTTACATCTTTTCTTTAAAAGAGGGTACTAACCTAACACTTTGGGCAATATCAACACCTGAGGAGAGTGCTTTCTGATTGCAAGTTCTAATTATTTGAGTTTCAATTGCATTTCCATCTCACTTTTTTCCTTTTGCATTAGAAATTTCATTTACACATCTCTTTCCACGTTCTGAATGTTGATTTGTCTCTCCCTTTTCCTTTGTGACTTTGGATTTTCATAATTGTAGTTGAAGCTGAAGTTAGCTTAGTTTTATTTCCATCTGTTTTTGAATTTCAATTATATTACCATCATTTCAGCGTATATACAGGCTTGCAAATTAAGCACAAAGCACCTGTTTTAAAAATGTCTTTTTCTACCAAATATATGGCCAAAATATTTACAATGCCTGTTTTTATAATGACAGTGTGAAAGAAAATAGCTGCTTTCATGATCCAGCAACTCATCGTTCCGTAACCACTTCAAACCTTCCTCGTCGGACTGGAAACAAAACTCTTCTCCCTAGATGACATTGTGAAATCTTATTGTTTTCACTATGTGAAAGTAAGAAACCTTGGACAAAGAAAATTCCGAAACCAAAGTGGATTGAAATTTCAAAATCAATTTGAATTTTTCTGAAATATTCCTACAATTTGTATCTCGGATTAGCGGCCGATTTCTAATTCGAATCTATGGTCATAAAGGAAGAGAAAGAAGTAAAACCAATAAGTTTTGTAGAAGTTTGCAAATATTTTAATCATCAAAATTATCAAAGTTTTAAAATAACGACTTCAGAGGAACTTATTATGAAATAACAAATACGTTTGCACGCTTATGTTACAACAAGAACATAATAAATAAGAATGATAAATTTGCATCTCCAAACACTTATGTGCAAGCATAAGGGTTGAAAATACGATTTGCTCCTAATAGCTGCGTGATTGTTTGGAAATAGCGTAAACAAATCCACCTAATCTAAAATATCCAAAGGAAGTAATTTAATTCATCTAGGAACTTACCTGACCCCACCAGCCCAAGAAAAATTACCCCAACCGTATCAACTGCTTTTATTATTAATATTATTATTAATGAACGTAAATAACTATTTATAGATCCTATGCAATTGACACTCTTACTACCTTAAAACTTAATTTTATACCCTTGTAAAAACAAATTAGTTATATTAAATATCTTGATTATATATAACTATTACAATTTACAGTCATGAACAAAACTTGCACATAATATAGATACAGTCATATATCAATATTTACAAGAAATATAGATACACATAACAGTACAGTATTTACATTTCTGTGTTGTTGTAAACATCTTGTTTACAAAAAGTAATAAGAGAAAGAAATGTTTGGTCTCTCTAACTATCAATACATTGTTAAATATTGTATTTATGTAACTCAGCAGGAAAAGCCTTGTTTGATGCCGTATTTAAGATTATAACCAATACATTAAATTCTATTAAAATTATACATACTGTATGTCTTCTTTACAGGTAAATATGGGGTTTGAATTAGAAGATGAAAAGGGATTGAAGATGCCAGCCATAAAGGTTTTTGCAATGGCAATCCGTTATTTTAAGGATGATTTGCTGCATCTTTTGAATGAAACTGAATCAGGTTTGAAAGCGGACGACATTCATTGGGTCCTTCCTGTACCTGCAACCTGGACTGTCTCTGCTAAGGACTTTTTGAGAGAGGCCGCAAACGAGGTCATTTATTACTTATTTACTTATTTATTTTTATGCACGTCTTTATTATTCGATGAATGTGTTACTCATATTTTAAAAATATTTTAACCATCGCGTGTTGTTTCGTACAAAACACATTAACCTAACCAGTCCAACTGAGATTGTTTATGATAATACTTCTTATATTAGTTGAAGTTTTTTTTAAACTAAATAACAAAAACGGCGTTAATCACGATGCAGTAAGCTCAAACTTTTAATACTAGTGTTATATATTGTATGATATAGCATGTTTGATGAACAATTTTATCAAGTTTGGTCATATTGGCAATTTAGCTTATTGTATTGGTTGCGTCTGGCATGCACCGTGGTCTTTCATCGTCAGCAATGCCGACATTTACTATTTTAATCTTTTGTTTCGATTACCTATCATGCAACATGAACATAGAGAGCATTCTGGCATACATTTGTAAAACTGAAATAGGAATCCACATTCGTTATCAAATGTGGTCATTATACTAAAACTAGAAAACTTTTAAAATCCTTCTTGTTTCATTCGCTGAATGGAATCAGATCAAATTTGTCAGAAAGAACTTTGGAATAAAGGGTTCTCAAGTCTGTATAAAGAATGCCGATCCAACATCAGATATATTTCAAACAGCAATTTTAAAATTAAAATATTTTACACAGTTTTCTAGAAATCCGCTAAACAGAACTGGAACAAAGTTGACAAAATGGAGCCGGTATATATGAGTTATAAATTTATACAACTGATACGAATCTACTATAAGTATGGCAGCTGACTTAATGATGCTGATTTGCCATCGAATCCAACAGCCATTGTTAAGACCTGCAAATACAATTAAATGACTTGTTCTGAAAAACAGGTAACGAAAACCTGACCAAATTAAGCTGCTATCGTTCTATAGAAAACATTTAATATCTTTCTGCAAAATATATTAATAAGAAATGTATTTCACAAAAGCTGACTTCTTGTCAACACTTCCCTTAATTTATTTGCCAATTATGACAACTTATTGACATGTAAAAGGTGAATATTTTATAACATGGTATAAAAGATTGCAAATCCTTCTTCTAATTTTGCCTGTATTTGTCAAAATACACACGATGCAACTCTTTTTATTACTATACCACAAATGTAAAACAATCTTTCAGAAATGCTTTCAGAAATAATGAAACGATAACAAACTTAGTATTAAAACATGTCAGTGCTTTTAGAGGATTTAATTGTGCATAGTTTTCAATCAGTGCTTTTAAATTAGTACTTACAATTATATTTCCTGTGTACTTTATGCGACGATCATTGTTCGTTTGTGGGTGTTGTCCTGTACGTTCATATATGTGCTTGTCGTTTAGTTGCCGACAAGTCTTTCTTGATTAGATGAGCAAGTTGTTATGGAATTTATGAAAAGATGCCTTTTTCTACTCATTACATACTATATTTTCAGCTTAGACTGTTTTCCTAAAACGGTGTTAGGCAGACTTAAAAAAAATATTGCTAACTCTTGGAAAAATAACTTTTGCAGGCATGTTTATATGCATTCGTAGGTGAACATGTTAGTATGAAGACCATCTGATTGTATTTAGCATTTCATCTGCCTTTCTTGAAATTTTTACTCAAATCTTGTTTGAGGGTTTACAGTAGCAAAAGAAATATGTTGAAAGTCCAGCATTAGGAAAGATTCACGATATAGAAACATTGAATTACAAGTAAAAGTTGAGCTTGTTTAAGGTACTGTTCTGCTAAATATGCTCGATCGATTAACATTTTTATTAGATGTACTTGCAATTAGGTAGGAGTAGTCTAGGTTTTGCAAATGACATAATTTTACCTGAAATATGTCTGGTCAGTGAAATGAAGAATTCCTCATGAGGGCTGCAAAATGATGCAACTTTCTACTGTTCAGGAAATAAGATTTGTTGTCGAAATGGCACCAAACTATGAAATTTCCTTATTTCGGTATGTAACACTCACGGCTATATCCAATCACCCATACATTCAGTTGTTGCCGGCATTGTCACAGCAGCTGGTTCAGCCATGTATTGACATAAAACGATTTACAAAATTAAACTGATATAACGAATTTTGCCTATCCAAATTCAACTTGTCAACGTGATATTGCTTGATAATAACAGTTTCCAAATGTGGCACTTGACATCTCTATGATACAATTAGAAAATACAACTGCAGTAATATTGCTTCCACAACAATTTGATCTTGCTTGCAGAAAAGACTATTTTAGTTTAACAGAAATGCCACCTTATTCTTCTCAAATGAACATGCCATATTATTCTATTCAAATGAGCATGTGAAACGATTGTACTCAATGAATATTTAATTCAAAACCAGCAAGGAAAAGTATGGCGTACAGAACGTTACAATTTGAAAATAACACATGCAACGACTCCATGTCTCAAATAAAGTAACAGAAAGAAGCGAAATTTTTAAAGTCTGCAAATAAATTTATTTCTCTACTTACAAAGTGAAAAATTAAGAGGAATTTATTCTATTCTAAATTAAATTCCAATTACTCCTAAATCTTATATCACAATCCCTAGAATATAGAACTTTCGGAATGAATTTCAATAATATCAAATGTGTTGATCTTCCAATGGTCCAGAATGAGCGAATGTACCAATAGTGTTGGTGTATCACAATAATATAATCCAGAATGTCTTTCAATGTATTTACCATAATCCTAAAATAGTGGTTTTGTCGAAAATGTCAATGAGCAGCTTGTTCTTCAAATAATAAAATAGGTGATTCCTCTCACATTATATCTGAATACAACTGAAAACGTTTATTATAGATTCCCAAGGCCTCATGTTAAACCAAGAATGAAGAATTTTGTTTACCACATCCTATATACACAGACTATCACCTGACCTATGACGTAATATTATTTTTTGGAAGATTTCACTAGCGTGTACACAAGGTCAGAATTCTAGATGATTCTAAGTTCACAAATAAGGATTACTTTTGAACTCAAATGGAATTCAACATCTTATAAAAATGAAAAAAAATCAGGTGACCCAAAACCTCTACACCCAAACATGGACAAAGATCAAATACATAATATACATTAAACATACTCACCATATCTCTTCATAAGGAAAATAAAGAGGAAAACATTAAAGCAATATTTACTTATTTTATTTATTTACATATTAGTCAAATATACATATGATACTATAATAATTAAAATTACACATAAATATGTTTCACGAATGGCACAAAATATACAAGAAGCAATATAGCACTTCTATATACACGAAATTGTATTTATAATTAGATAATCTTTTCTCTTTATGTGCTTAATGTCAATGTTATTTTCTGGCAACATCAAACTCCATCTTAACATCCGTATCAATCTTTGATTTTGTTCTTTTAGTTAATGAATGTAAAGTGGTTTTGATCATTGAATACAATAATCGGAGAAGGAGCTGAACTAATATACACTTGAAAGTGTTGCAAAGCCAATGTCAAAGTCAAGCATTCCTTCTCGAGTGTGCAATAAGTTTTCTGGTGCTTGTTTAGTAGTTTAGAAAAATAACACACTGGACGATCCAAACTAACTTTGAATTCTTGATTTAATACACCACCAATCACAACATCACTAGCATCTGTAGACATTTAAAATAATTGACTGATGTTTAGAGTTGTATGTGCGGATGTAATTTTAAGCATAACGTTTCATTTATCAAAAGCCTCCTGACATTTGTCAGACCAATGAAACATGCGTTTTATTTCTCAACAAATTGGTCAAAGATTCAGGAGTTGTGAAAAATTTTGTACGTAATTTCTGATAATATCCAGCCATACACCAAATCTGCATCAGTTGAATTTTATTAAAAGGCACTGGGAACTAAGATATATCCTTATTCTTAATTTGTACATGTTTAACATGACCGTTTCCCATAATTTGTCCTAATGTGTTACACAAAAAAAGAGCAAAACTCACGTTTACATTAATTGTCTAATTATCATCAGCGAGTCGATCGAAGAATTTCCGAATAGTTTCCTATTGATCATTCCAGACATCGTTGTAGATGCTGATGACATCGATGTAAACCTTAAAATTGCATAGACCAGATGTTATCATATTCTTTAATCGCTAGAATTGTGAGAATGTTTCATACTAAACAGCATCACTTTCAATTCATAAATTCCATCTGGATTTGTAAATGCTAAAATGAATTTCTTCATTTCAACATTTCTGTTTGAGAACATTCATCCTGGAAATTTAGTTTCACACATGTAAAACCAACGATCTCAGTATTACGATATACATGATTTTTTTGTATGGGAACATCAGGAAACAACATAGGAATCATTTTTGTTCACCATTTTCTATTGGTTGTAGATGCGAAAGTTTCTCGTCCAGAGTGTTTAATATCTCTGATTTCAGAAGATTGCTTAAACGAATATCACTAACAGCAAATTGCATTACATTGTTTTCTTTCTCGCTGTGTGGGACAGGTACATTTAAATCAATTGAATGATTACCCGAGCTATCTCTACAAAAATACTCCTTTACCTTACTTAGATGGCAAAGTTGTTTCTTTTTCCCTACCCATGTGAATTTAATATATAATTGAAGTCATTTGTCTTCATTTCAATTGTGCAATAACGACAACCTTTAGCCAGTAGAACTAATAAATTCTACACACCGTAGAAAGCCAGAAAAAATGAAACACAGGACATCACTTACACGAAAAGGTACATGAATGGGGAATGTTCCTGCATTGGATACCTAGCAATTTAATTTTGAGCTTCTGAAAAGTTATAGGAAGATTAGGTTTGTGAAGAACGGTTGCAAACGTTTCTTTCCTCTTACAATAGTGAACCAACGAATGCATTGCTGTCCATCTAACTCTAATATTGGGTTCGAAAGTCCGCTATTTAAGTATGCAAAACGAATTCCGCACAAGTACAGTTTAATTGTGCTGTATAGCAATTGCTCTACTCCATACCAATGGCCTGCATATTGAAGAAGAGCATCCCAGAAAATCGAGGAAGTCTCGAGAATTGGTGTTTGCCAATTGTTTCGTATATGTAATTTAATTACCTGTTTGTTAGTTTGATTTTTTTTTATTTTTATTTTATTCCATTACATGTTATTGTAATGATAACTTTATTCACTGGCTTTGACATTTGTCAAGAAAATTCAGTTCAGTTCTTTTCAGCCTGATAAACACGCAGTAGTTTGTTTACATTGTATCAATCGGTGACCTAGATTCTTTTTCTGGTAAACAACTTTTTTTATTTTTGTATTCTTTCTTAGTGAAGGAATGACGGATTTCAGTCAAGGTCATATCTGGCCTACGTGTGAAATAACATGTGTCAATTTGGGTTTTTCAGAGGATTGACCCTCATCCGGGACTTTGTTTTGCAAATAAGTTGGGCTTATTAACACGTCTTATCATAGTTAAATAGTCAGTCGTAATTAATTCCTTCGGAGCTAAAAGGTAGTTTTTGTTGTTGCCAGTTTGATTTGAATTTTTCAATTTTTCGGAATTAATAATTTATTTTCCCTGGAAACCACTTGTGCTCATTCAAATTCTTGGACAAAGACATTTATTGGAAATTATTCGGAATTCTAAAGCCGGATTATTATTCTTGGTGATTCAACAAGGAACTTTTGACACATCTACGCTTATCAGATTATAGAAGACGTCATCACCTTCCATCTTGGAACTTCATCGGGATTCGAACTGTGATTCACTTAGGACTTTTTATTGTCAGGACTTGTCTTCATTAATTAAAGGATTAATTTTGGATTAGATTCATAAACCGTAAGTCCTTTCTCATATTTTTTATTTTGGTTTTCTAAGGAAATAAATTATTTGTTAAATTTTACAAAGCTTGTTGGCTTCACTCTTTTCTTTGTTACTTTGTACGAACCTAGACACACAATCCTAACTATGATGTCGAGAAAATGCTGTAAGCCAGATAGGTATGAAATCTGTGTTACAGGGCTGATGACAGCATCAACGAGATAGTTGATGATGTTCGTTAATATAGGATATCGTGCAGGCCTGGATATTTTCTAGGTCCCTGTTTGCTTCTGGTGCAAGCTGACGAAATCTGATCCACTGAATGCGAGATAAAGAATCACCAAAGCCATTTATTGTACTCCTGGCAAGTATCGGACTGTACAACATAGTTAAGTCATAGTATAGAGTGTGAGTCTCCGCTTGAATCTCATAATAAGAGGGCATTTTGAACGACCTTGATAATTATAGCAATTATCATAGTTAATGATAATTAGAAAGTTCAAAGTCAACAGCAAATGAACGTTTATTCATAAGGAAGAAGGATATACCATTCCATTCCCAAGGAAAGGAATGTCAAATTTACAATTCAAGGTTTCTTTCAGTATCCAGATACACATGATGATATAGTTCTTTGACTAATTTAGCCAGTAATAAAAGGTGCGAAACAAATGTCCTGCCCTGCACAATAATTATGGATGAGAAATTCAAAAGACCACGTAAGCTCAAGGGTTCTATCTTTGTACACTTTTCCCAATTCAAAAGTTGTTGAATGGTAGCTATGATCCGGTTTACTTGTAACCTTGGGTATTCGGGTTTCCATCTTATTGGTGTGCAACACAATCTTCAGATATTCAAGAACATGAGCAGGTTCCACCTTTTATGGGAATAAAGCGTAATATTTAGTTTAGCAAATATCGGAGTGATAAGTGGCATGGTGCGGTGAGTATCTGCATCAGGAGAATTTATTGCCAAGTAATCATCTATCAGATTACAGAATAGACTGTTAACACATTTCTTCTTTGCAATCCAGCAGACGATGTTAACTAAATCGTTGAATATGTTTATCTCGATAAACAAACAAACACAACACGATCGAAAAAGAAATATGGATCAATGTATGACACCCTGAAGACACCACTGAGAGGGTTTCACAGGCATAGTTTAAAGGCATCTGTTATATCGGACTTATAAATCACAGAACCACGGCCAAAAGTCTCCAACTAAGATTAGGTCACAAGTCGCATATAATAGTACAATTTTTGGAGAATGAATTAAGAAATTCTCCTAAAGTCAGTAACCGAAATGAGCGCAGATAAGTATTTTGTAACCGAATTTCCAACCCATTTGATTGAATGTTTCTGACACTATTAACGCCAACATTCGGAATATGTAAAGATGTTAGATTCACTTCCTTACCTATCATAATATCCTAACTGGTATTTTCTGGCACTGTCTCAACCTAAGGGTGGGAAGAAACACCCTTTATTGCCATTAAAGAAGAGTGAAAGGTCATCTTATCTCCACTCATTCCAATTATCCATACACTGTGCGAAGAGTATTATCAATGTCATATGGTGACGGGATAGTCGTTGAAGGTTGCGTTCTTTTCATTCTGTTGTGCTGAAAAAGCCGATTTAGAGCAGGCTTTTTAAAAGTGGGCGAATCTTCATGCTCCTGCAAACGAATCTCCGTTCTCAATTGTTCCAAAGTCCAGTTTTCGGGCTTTTCCATATCATATCGTGAATTGCAAACCGATTCGACAGTATCGAATCAACGTTCAACATTCCCAAGCACAGGTGGGTGTGAACGAGAAAACTGGAATTGTTGAGGACTCTTCTCACTGTTTAGGCATTTTCTAAATCCAGATAAGATCATGAAAACCAAGATATTTCAAAGTATTTCAACTGAAACAGTTCTGCACGCAATTAAGTTCACCGTTGTTATCATTGGGAATATGAGAGGCAGAAACTCCGAGACGAATATACAATAATTCCTGGAGCAGAAACTGTAAAGAATCACCTGCGTCGCCCAATATCTAATTCTATGTGACCCCAATGAAAGTCAACAGAAAACCCACATTGACTCATCAAATATACTACACTCAGACTTCTCAGAGTGAACTGTTATTAAATATATAGCAATGTGTATGGTGTAAAAACCGTCAAAACCATATGACTTCCAGTTAAAATCATATACTGAACTAACGTTAGATTCGAGATAAAAAGTAACGAATGATTTTATTAAAATGAATATAAAATACAATGTTGAGGCAAAAATGTAAAAATGTTAGAAAAAGAATTTAAGTAAGAATATATATATATATATATATATATATATATATATATATATATATATATATATATATATATATATATATATATATATATATATATATATATATATATACTATATATATATATATATATATATATATATATATATATATGAACCTAATGGAACTCCGATAATAGAAGTTTGTCCAGTGTGAAATAAACTATATTATTCTCTGAGAAAAGAAACTAAACATCGCTACTGAAATAATCCTGTTAAAATGAATATAAAATTTGACATGTGTGAAGATACTAGTGCAACCAAATTTTAAATCAACGAGGAGAGCTTAATTTGATCCTACTATCACGAGCAATACAATGTGGCGTTGAATAAGGTTGCCATTTGCCCTTTCATCTTATGATGACAAAATACAGTTAGTAGATAACGTAGGCATACCTACATACGATTACTGTGGTCCATAAGGAGCGGTGAGCAATTCAACAAGAGACATAATCGAGTAGGTAGCATTGGTTCTGCGGTTTATATACCATATAGGCTGATAGGATACCTGACCTACCATCCAGACAACCCCAAAGTAGGTAAAATCATTGCGAAACATTGGCCCATCGTGGAATCGTCGGACACACTAAAGTTAATCCTTCTGAACACACCTGTAGTTGCTTACCGGAGACCAAAAAACCTCAAGGACATCCTAGTCAGGGCGAAGCTAACGCCAAGCACTAGTCAAGACCACCCTAGTCAATCTGGCTCCTGTGGCAATAAAAGATGCAAAACTTGTCAACATTTGATAGAGACCAAGACATTTTCTAGCACAGTGACTAGAGAAAAACTAAACATACATGGTCCAAACAAAACGTGCAAAACTGAGAATGTGATTTATCTCATCAGATGTAAGATCTGTAGCCTTTAGTATGTCGGAGAAACTGAAAAGCTACACAACAGGATTTATCTTCATAGATCTGACTGGATGAAAAAGAAGCTGTACAGAAGCCCGGTCGCAGAACACTTCTCCTCCACTGGCCACACTTTCAGTGATATAACACTTACTGCAATTGCTAACAACCCCAACCGAAACCAGGAAAGAAAAGGAATCTTACTGGATACGCCGCCTTAGAACATTCAAACCAAGCAGATTAAACCAAGAAAACTAGAAAATAACAGCCATGCACAAATAAAACTATCTTTTGCAGCCAACACATTTTACTTTTGAAAACTTCTCTAAATTTGCTTAATAGCCTACAATTACTACTATAACAATGAAATATCCAGGATGTAATTTGTGCTTACATAAATGTATACAAAATCCTAGATGCCGTTATGGCTCATCGTTTTCTATGTTAATGCAAATAATTTCCAGTATCCTCAACAAGCTGATATAAACTAGTTGAAGCATAATACATTTGGAAGGTTTAATTCCTGTAGAAACAGCCATGTAAAGTTTTGCAAACACTACGGTTTTTCTGTTTTATTTTTTCTCTTGTCTACGTTTTGTAAATGCCTTTGAAAAAGACTCATTAAGAGTCGAAAGCGCTCAGGCTAGTTAGAAACTATTTTTGACTGCTCGTTGTCAGTTTATTGCATATATATATATATATATATATATATATATATATATATATATATATATATATATATATATATATATATATATATATATATATACATACATACATACTCAAACAAGCTCCCAAACATGTTTATTGAACAAGGCTCGAGTAATAGACGGGATTGGGGAGACAGGTTTCCCCTTTTCCTTTAATCAATGAACAGTCCAAATCCATTAATTATTTACTTCCCTATTCTCGTTTCGTTTGTTCCATTATTTCAGCTTAACAACTGCAGCGTCGAATCTTTCAAGATATTTCCAGACTTTGTATCTATTAAAGGAGATGTCAGTCAGACACTTGTAAAATGGCAGCTTTTAATCTTTTGAACCAGTTTTTGGACATATTGTCTCTGGACCATTGATGTTGTTAAAAGAGAAGCCTCTTCTAAAAGAGGATTCGAAACGTAGTCTCCTTTATTATGTCTCTGATTCTAAAGTAGCAAGAAATAATGTTCAGTCTACTCAATCAAAAATGAAATTACAATGGAAATAATATTATAGACCTGCGATTAAGTTCAGTCTTTAGACCTGCGATTAAGTTCTGCCTTTCTTGTCCATACTTTAAGTCCTCTTTAGGCGAGATCGTATGGTCTCTATTCAACGAAGAAGAAAATAAATGACTTAAATTATATCATCAACACTCCTGGCAGGCGGAATCAGAATTAGCTCTGCAATATAAATATGTTAAAGGAATGTTTTAACAGAGATAACCCTGTAAATCATTCAGTCAATTTGGTTATACTTGTACCATACTGTAAAGATTTACATGATGGCGTTAAACAGGATTGTAATGAACTTGTTTTATGCAGTCGTTGAAATTCTGAAATATTTCAGAACCAGGACCAGACGCATTCATATTTACATCTATAAGAAAAGAATGAATTAAAGTAGCTAATATCTGAATATGAGCACTTGTTTCCATATGTTTCAACCCGAACAAACTAAACGTATCACGATTTTGAAATTTTAGATCCCACACCTGTAAATAGCATCCTTACAGGATGAATCCTCTGTAGTAGAAATATTTAAAAAATGAAAATAAATATTTGTTTCAGAATGATTTTATTGAACAAAGCAAAAGTGATTGGAGTTTACAATATATTTTTGTGCCAAAATCAGATAATACGTTCCGTATGTGTACTGACTACAGAAAAGTTAACAGTGTCATCAAATTAGATTCAATACTAATAATTGATGACTCTATTAACAACATTGGAAATGGAAAAAAAAGTGACCAAGTTCGATGTGTTAAACGGATTCAAGCAGAATCAACTTACGGAGAGAGCAAATGAATTTTCAGCATTTGCAACTCCAAATGGATTTTACCAATGCAAAATAATTCCATTTGGTACGAAACATACTTCCAGAAAATTCCACCGTTTAAAGGAAATGGTAACATCTCGTACAGATGGCTGTCATGCGTGCATAGATGACGTCCTTTTATATAGCAACACGTAGAAAAGTCACCTTGAAACCATCCGGAAATTCTTTGTTCGACTGAGTGAAGCAAATTTTATAATTAATTGAAGTAAAGTGTGTTTTGCTGAGTTTGTGTTACATTTTAGACATTGTATGGGCCGTAATGAAGTAAACATGTCGACATTAACGTTATACCAAAATTCCTTGTGCCTATCAGTAAGAAGCAACTGATGAAATGTTTGGGTAAAGCTGGATATTATTAGAAATTTTGCTTTTATTTTTTATAATTGCTGAGCCCATGGCCAATTTGCTGAATAAGAAAACAACGTAATTTTGGTCTGACAAATGTCAGGAGCGTCTTAAGGGTGCTCCAGTTCTTTCAGCACCAGATTTCAGCAAATCATTTACAATTAAAGCAATGTAGGGGTTGGCGGCGTATGAATTTAAGAAGGGAAAAATGTTGTTGATCATCCAATGTGCCATTTCTCTAAAAATAATAAGAACCAGGTAAATTATACCACTATCAAGAAGTAATGCTTGGCTTTAATTTTGGTCTTACAACACTTTGAGGTGTATATTAGTTCTGCTCCTTCTCCAATTATAGTATTCAGTGATCACATCCCTCTATCAGCAACAACTTAAAAATAAGAATCTGAGATTGTTACGATAGAGCTGGATGATTGCAGAACCGACATTCACATCAAAAGATAGGAAACTCTAACTGCATATACCATTTTTCGAGTATAGACATCTTCTTGTGTGTGTTTATTATTAAATTACCATGTGTGTGATTAATATTAAAATTAATCTTTCTTTTCTTTATGAAGGGAGGTGCTATGTATATATGTACGTTTTGTAATTCTTTGTACACGACTGTATTTTTATAATGTGTAAATTAGTTTTCTTATGCCTGTAAATTGTAATGATCATCCATAATCAAATTAATACATCCTAATATTTTCCTTGGGTAAAAATTATATTTTAAGATATTAAGAGTGTAGATTGCGTACGATCTATAACTAGGTGCTGACGTAGGTGTTTAAAATTAATAATAACAATATTATTAATAAAATCTGTGACAGGTTTGGGGTTGTTTCCCATTGGACAGCTTATACAGATCGGTTATTAGAGGAATTAAGTTATTTTTCTATTAGATGAATTAGGTCATGTGGGAACGTTTAATTGTGGGATATTTGGGAGAATAAACTTTTCATACATTATTTTCTGTTGACAGATCAGTACATGTATTCAGAACATTCGAATCTTTTGGATTTGATTAGAACTGTTTAGGATAACTATGAGTTCAATTCATAATACTGTAATGTTACGTATATGTAATTTAATTACTTGTGTGTTAGTTTTTAACTTTTTATTTTATTTTTGTTTCATTACATTTTATTGTAATGATAACTTTATTCACTGGATTTGATATTTTTACGGAAAATTCAGTTGAGTTCTGTTTTGACCTGGTAAATAACCAGTATTGCTACATGGTATTTTTAGCTGACCTAGTTTCCGACCTTGATTCAGAACTGGTAAACAACTTTTTCTTATTTCTTTCCTAGAGTGAAAACCATTGGTCGTAATAAAGGTCATACTTGGCTTCCGTGTCAGTTCGATCTAAACAACGTTTATTAATTTTTATTCAATCTTATAGATTCGTTCAGTAGAATCAAATTCGTCCATGGCGTACGTGTCAGCAGGCCAGTGGTGTTATTGCCCCGTTCGCACTAAGTGACCACGTGACCCCATCATGTGATCTAAAATTGCGTTTAAAACTAACGTTTTATTGTGATTTCAGTTAGGCGTAATTCATACCTTCGGAGCTCAAAGGTATTTTGTGTTGTGACCAGTTTGAGTTGAATTTTTTGTTTGAAATAATTTATTTTTCCTGGAAATATCTAGTGCACATCAAAATTCTTGGACAAACACATTTATTGGAAATTATTCGGAATTCTAAAGCCGGAATATTAATTTTAGGGATTCAACAAGGTACAGTTGACACAACAACACTAAACTGGTTATAGAAGACGTCATCGCCTTCCATCTTGGAACTTCATCGGGAATCGAACTTTGACTAATTTAGAACTTTTTACTGATAGGACTTATAATTTTAAATTCTAGGATTACTTTTTGGATTAGATTCACAAACCGTAAGTACTTTTCCATATTTTTCCTTGCTTGCTCGGGAAATAAAATATTTTCTTAAATTTACAAAGCTTGTTGGCTTCACTCTTTTCCTTGTTACTTTGTACGAGCCTAGACACGTAACAGTAAGTTCTCTTACACTTTCATTTCATAACTTTGGCATTTAATTATTTTGTTAAGATTTACAAAACTTGCTGATTTGGCTTCTTTTTGTTACTTAGTGTACGTTGTCATTTTCAATCTTTTGTCCAGCCTTTATTGACTGATTATTAGCTAATGTTATTAGAATATTTGCAATGTAAACACTTATGTAGGCGTTCATTCCTAAATTAAATATGTGTGTATCGACCTTAACAACCTACGGTACCTTCGTTTGCTTTACACCGCAATGCTCGACAATACATCTGTTTGGAAATCCCAAAATCAACTGAAGAAGTTGAGAATCTTTACATTCCGTGAGAATAAATCAACTAGGAAGTTATTAAAGTGTTTACAAATGTTTCTGAACATTTGTGAAAACACAAATCCATGCTTGTGAAATATACTATATTTCATGCAGACAGATCAAAACGTATGCAAAATGGAGACCTTGCAGATTTAAAAGTCATCTTTATCACCAGATAATGGTTACTTATGCGCCTGTTTATAATATTCTAATGCGATTATTTCGTTTTAAAGGTCGTTAGTGGTCAAATTCTGTATCCCAGTTTGTTATTTTAAAACAACATTTAAAAAGGCTGCCAGCCCTTTGTAAAAAAATCAGGTAGTAATTATACATTTTTCACATGGTGGTTAATCAGCTTAGAATGTTTTGAAAATTTTTGTGGAGGATCTTACAGTGAACAGTTCCTTTGAAAAGGTAAATCTAGAATCATTTAATATAAACATTTAAAACACATATGCACACAAGAAAATGTAGAAAATGCAAAATCCATGGTTTGGTTTGCCCACTTCCACCAATCCAAACATAATTATAACACGAAGCACTATTTGGGAATGTGGACAAATACAAGAGACATTGACTACACAGTTTTGACAGTGTCCAAGTCAGTACTCTGGATAATGCATATCTGGTGTTGTATTTGCCCTTTACCAGATGCACACGAGTCTTTCTTTTCTGAACTTTTCACCAGGTGGTGAAGTTTACTTTTCTTCTCATGCATAAAGATGCCTTTGAAAAGACTCAGTTAATGCAGGGGCGAAAATCTTATCATCAGGTATTCCAAAGACGTAAACATCCAGAAAAATTGTGTCTTTGTTGATTATGTGCCACAGCTAGATGTCAAAGTCTCTAAACTTATCAGGATTAAATAACGCACGGAAGAACTGCTTGAAGGTGATCCGCATTTCTCTCAGGTAGAGGATGCTGATATCACAGATGGTGAAACTTATATCACTTTGAAAAATTAAGACTAAACTCTGATCAATTCCAATGGTTGTAAGATAATTAAACATTCGATAACAAGTAGATGCAGAAAACTACTCTGAGGAAATCCTTTTCATATTCAATCCATTAAAATAGTCCTCATACATATGTAATGTTTATGAAATCTATAAAGCCAGGTGGAACAGCGAATCGCAGTCAATAAATGATTGTGAATAGGTATATTAAGCCAGTTAAGGACAAAAATAAATTCTCTGAATTTGCGAATGTAATTCTTAGTAGAAATTTGTTTCTATACTCAGATTCGGGACGTGTCTCCAGCGAATTTGGTGGGAACTATTTATTATGCATGAATGCGTCTGAATGATTGTAAACGGTTTCCAGAGCATAAAAATAACATTTTAAGAAGAAATCAGAGTTAAATATTGTTGCGTTTAAAATTACACAAACGAATTTCACGAACGTGAACTATCCAAGAGATGTTGTGGATAATATTACCATTACTGAAAGTGGTGGCAAGTTTAAGTCAGACTTTTTCTAATACATATAATTCTCATCAAATGTTTCACTGCCAATGATTCTATGAAGAGTGCTGAAGATTGTAAGCCATTTGACTTTAGCACTTGGAGGGACACATTACATCATTGTAAATGTTAATATCAAGGAAGCTCCTATAAACAATTCCACTTGTCAGGTAATGTTATATATATAATAAGCAAGATAATACGAATAGATTGAGGATCATTAGATTGTATTGGTCTATGCAGTATAACGTAGTTATCAGGCACGATTAAGATGTCGATAGTATTGAAATCCTAATCACACCACGCTGAGAGAACTTGCCATTCGACGAAAATAAGCAACATAAAAGTATGTTCAGAGTACAGTCCCCTCTTAGATCAGCAGGTGCCAAGACTACCCATAAATCACAGTCTTACACAATTCAATGTAGAGGTACATACGTCCTCTAGGATTAACAATACCAAATATTAGTCATGTTGCCTGAGGTCATGCATGGAGTACATATTATCTAATGGTCTTAAACCTAACAGAGAAGACGATTTCCGTGTCCTCTATATCGAAGGATGAAACGAAAATGGCTATACGCGATTACACAACATTCACACTGAAACAGTAAAGGTTACATTTATCATTACCGGGTCTTTATATAGTCCTATTGAAGACATGCGAGCAACCAACCAACTGCTTCAGCTGACAGTAATACAAATGCTCTGTCAAGATTATTGCAATATTCGTTGAATGAAACATTTGACATGAAATATTTATAAATTTTCGGATTTGTCAAAACATCAAACCCATCGACCTCTTAGTCTGATTGCCTTGCTCATAGATATCTCTCAACATTTTTTATTTTTACTGATTCTTAATTATGTACAGAAACATTTTACATGAAAGGTTATTGATCGTATTGACGTTGGTAGTTTACACATGTTCTAAATATCGAATGCTAACAAAATGTATTTTTTTGAACAAGTGGTGATGGTTTACGGAAAGAATTAGATGTTTTGAAAGACTATTGTTATAAATGGAAATTAGTATGTTATGTATATCTGTATTATGTTTTAACTGTTTTCCATGACTATAGATTATAATGATCATTTGTAAACAATATTTTGAACTGAATTTGACTTCGTTCAGGACATTGTTTTCTCCTTTGGCCCTCCCCCCCCATGGTCTAACTGATATTCGTAGTGTTGTTTACAAAAATTTAAATAAAGACCTGACCTTGTTTACAACGTAGAACGTTCTGGAAATTGACTTTGGACCTACATCCTCGTTATCTTATTGTGTCTTAGATTTTGTAATGATAAAGATAACTTAATCATTGCTACTTTAAGTCAAGTCTCTAAAATCATTTTTAGTTTTGTTTAGATATATTTTGAGAGGAATCATTTATTTAAAGATAATTAATTGGAATAGCAAAGTGCTCATTGACATTTTGAACTAAGTCACTATTTTGGGATTATTGTGAATTGATTTAAGGACATTCTGGATTATATAACCTTGTGATGCATCAATACTGTTGACACGTCAGCTTATCCAAGACTATTGGCAATTCAGCAAAATCATTCCTATAATTCATTCGGAACACTATACTTTATGACCTTTGATAGAACTGTTAGGGTTTTTTGGCATTTCATTGACAATACTGTAATTTTGTTTTCTATGGAAATATATCATTTGTTGAAATTTAATAAACTTGTTATTTTCGCTTGTTCAATTACTTACCTTAAGACCATGGAGTAGTAAAATGTAATAAATGCGTATAAATGGCAGAAGTATCGCACATTGCAAAAGAGTTTATTATGAGCTGGAATTGAAGTTATTACCAAATTGCTATATGTAGATATTGGTTTCACGAGGTGTGGAAGATTTGCAGAAGCTAAAATGTTTAGCATGACAAGCAAGGAAATCTATCTAAACAATGAATAAGTACTTATGTAATTCTCTGATATACCGCGAAAATGTCTATGAAATTCATTTGATATTCTTATTGTTCCGGTTCTATTATATGGTACGGAAGTGTGGCGATTGATACAAGGCACTGCTGGTGAACGAGTGCCTTATATATAAAATAAAACACAAAAGTAACATATCTAAAGTACTTCAATTCGATGTAAAAGCCTCATTCCCTAAACAAAAGTGATATTTTCTCGAATGGTGCAAAATTATACAGTTTCTCCATATAATTCACGTCAAAATAACTCTGTCTCAAAGGATGGAAATCGACACACTCGACAACAATAGGTTCCACTGGATGTGGACATTGGCATGATTTTCCCTCTAGTTGATGTTTGCCATTCAGGAGATATGCATGAGCAAAGTAGGTTCGTCTGATCGGCACAATACCATATTATATATATGAAGGATGCCTCGCTCCAATAGTGTGTTTCGTACTCTTAAGATTATTTGCGGAGTTTTTATTCCATATTTTATTAAGTGTGAAGAACGTGCTGATTTTTCCAATCTTTTAAAGTCAGTGTATGGAAACTTCCATTCAGAACATTGTCATTGCCAGTTAGTTCCAGTGGATACCCCATTTAATAATACCCAGCTCATGCCAATTACAGATTCTGCAGAAAGACCGTAACCAGCAAATAAAGACGAGTGTCTGTCATATATTGTGTTCACAGGGACTTTCTTATATATATATATATATATATATATATATATATATATATATATATATATATATATATATATATATATATATATATATATATATATATAAAAGCATATACATGTTACATGTGAATTATCCAGTGTCAATGATATAGTCGAATAAACGTTGGGAGAATTCGATACTAACATAAATATTTACTCTATCATGTTACTTTCGCAGTATTATCACACCATCTATTTTTTTATTTACATAGTGGCATTTTTAGATGTGTAAAGCCTTATATAGAATACAGTCCTATGGTACCATTATGGAAGAATGACTGGAAGAAAGACTGGACATAGAGCTAGGAGATTTTAAAACATTAATGGAAACCTCGATCTCGGGGACATACATTACTCATATGCTTGACATGTCTTTATTAACACCTTACTGACGAAAGTGTTAAATCATGTTAAAATAAACACTTGTAATCTTTTAGTTTTAGTTAGTTTCCTTTTCTGCAAACAAACAATTCTCTTTATGATTAACAGGCTGGTATAGACGGGAGACTCCTGACTATAGTACAGGAATCCGTGGCGTCCGCCATGAGCTGCGAGCTTACTTGTCCCCGTTATTGTCCCAACTGGAAAACATTGGTTGACATCAAGTATATTGTCACAGATCTGGGAGGTAAAGCATTAGGCTGTATGTTTTCAGTGTTAAGCATATAATCTTGAATAAATCAAACCCACAAAAGAAAATATTAAAATGATTTTGAAATAAAGAATAATCATTGTTCCGGAGTAAATAATGCTAATAAACGTTTTAGTTATGGAAACTTTCTAATTAGCTGCTCTTATTCCACACTTGACGTATCGGTCAACCATATGTTTGTTTGAGCTGAACGTTGACATTCTGCTTCCATCAAGTAATTACTGCGCATTTGTAAGGTACAACCATATTCAAATGAAATTTCCTAGGACTGATAAATGTTTTTACGAGCATAGTTTGTATATTTTCCCAGATGAAAGAATAAGCACCACTGTCCTCGAGAATAAATTAGACGGAGCCATTAAAGTAGTCTACACAATCAGCGATAGATCGATTGGTAGTACTAAAGTCGATGAGGCATTCATTCAAATGATGATCGAAATATTCGGATCTCAGACGTTCAAGAAGTTTTGTGATGAAGAAAAGTGTGATTACATAGATTTGCTTAGAGAATTTGGAACGAAGAAATGGTGCATTCGTACTGATTCAGACTCGAATCTTTATTTAACTCTACCGCATGCTCTAAGAGATATTTACCATAAAAGTCACAAAGATGAAGTCAAAGACGCAATAGAACGATCCCGTTATAGAGGAAAAATTGTGGTCACAATGAATAAAATGAAATTTAATGCTGACCTGTTTAGAAGTCTTTTCGAGAATACCATCAGCAACATCACAAAACATGTTGCAGATGTTCTTGAAAGAACAGATGTAAAGGGAACCACAGCTCTCTTAATGGTGGGCACATTCTCTGAATGCGAGCTTATGCAAGACGCATTGAAGAAGGCATTACCTCGTATCGATGTCTTTACCCCACCGGAAGGAAACTTAGCTGTTGTAAATGGCGCCGTTATCTTTGGACACCAATCAAGAGCAATATGTGAGTAAAACCAATTCTATTGCTATCAACCCTGAATAAAGACCCATCCCAAATGACAACAACCACTGCTTATTAATTTCCGTTGTTTGTTAGTTAGATTATTTTTTATCTTTTTATTTCATGATATGCTGTGGGTTATGTCAAATTATACTTATCGTAGCTGACTTTGTCCAAAAGCAGTGCCAGTTTTATAAACAACACTGTTCACCTTTTTCGGACTGAAAGATCAGTATTAGGTTTATTATCCTGGTCAACACAATATTATATCGTGCTTACAATGTTCTTTATTATAATTGTAGTAACAGACGTTCTAATTATAGCTAATATTTAATCTTGTAAACATTTAGAACCCTCTATAATTTGATTTTTTATTAGATAATAATCTTTTTTGCTAGCTGTCACCTAGGTCAGGTAGAAAAGTATAAAATCCTGTTCATTGGAATATTGTATTAAGTCCTGCAATAACTCCTAAAGCATATATCAGTCTTATTGTTTTGTCCAGTATTTCATTTTGGGCAGGAATTTATCTGTTCACATTATTTATTCACTGGAAATACAAAGTACTCATCTAAAATAATATTCTTGGAAAAAGAGACTCTGATCTATAGTGAAATTCAAACAAGGATTTATTCTTGGATATTTTTATCGTAATTCAACAAAAGACTTGTCACTTCATTCTTATTCACACCATCACAGGTACATCAACATTTTCAGTACTGGCTTTATTTTGGAATACACCTAAAGTTTAATCAGAACTTTAATCATTGGGACTTGTGCTAGAAATTCAAGGATTACTTGGGATTTAACTGGCAATACCGTAAGTGTTTTCTATATTTTCACTTTGTGTTTTAGTGAAATAAATTGTTTGCTGAATTTTACAAACCTTTTCTGTTTTCTGTTGTATTGTTGAAAACCATAGAATTGTATATATATATATATATATATATATATATATATAT
>JAECUM010035795.1:0-30195 GCA_016617855.1 Megalonaias nervosa
ACCTGGACAGAAGAGAACCTCCAACAATGGCACCAGAAGCACCAACTCACTCCTTACATATCTAGAGGAAAATAGACCATGTAGAAAGTAGTACAAACAACCAAAACAACCCCAAGAAGAGATGCACTCTCCATACTAATCAGCAAGCAGGACCATCCTACTATCAATCACAACTTCCTATCAAAAAGTCTTCAGTGCCTGAATACAACTCAGGAAAGCCCCTAATGCTACACGTACTAAAGCAACCATACCCAAGCACACATGTGAAATGGAATATGAAGAGCAAGCAAAAGGACCAAAGGGAAAACAACCATTACAGGGTGGGAACAAAGCCAAAGCAACAACCAAAAAGCATACCCAATCTGAAACCAATGCTACAACCAATGATGCAAGGCTATCCAAAGCCCTACTTACAACTGTCCTATGCCAATTGACAGGTAAGCCTCCCCCCCCCCCACATGTGCACTAACAAAAACGCAAACACACACCACCAAACACACAGGGAAACTATACATTACAGTCAAGAGCCTGGCCCTTCTACTATAACGACATTCACAGTAACAACAAGTCCAGATTATATAACCCCAGAATCTTCAACAGAAACAAGCTATCATCCAAGACAACACTCTACTAGGAAGGAATTCTTACAATGTAGTGACCAGAGCATTAATCCCTCAGAAGAATGCATAACCAGAGATCATGACCATCACCAAAACATTAACAAGGAATCATCCAACCAGCATAAATCAAACAGCCCAACCCTACCCAAACCTCATCAACTCAACCCTAACACAATCAACAATAAAACACCAAACAACATCAACAGGAAGCGGCACAGACAACATCCAGCACATCTCACAATATTCATCACCAGCCGAGAATAGGAACTTCACCAAAATCAACACAGCCACCGTAGCCATGAAACTCCAAAAACAACATAGTAATAACTTCGATATCATTTTGCTGAACAACAACTGCATCATGGCAAGGTGCAAAACTGAACAACAGATTAAAAAGTACCTCACCATAAATGACATACAAGGCATTAAGGTTAATGTACAAAGACATTGGGGAAAATACAAATTATACAGGGCGTATAAACAGCGACCCAACAACACAACAGAGCGACAAGGAACCACTCAACATACCCAAAACAAAAGAAACCTCAAGGCTACGTTGAGCATATGGCAATGGAATTGCAGAGGTCTATACAAAAATCATGCTGAACTAGTTGCAGCCATCAACAACTCTGACCAACCTCCAATGTAATATGCCTTCAAGAGACCATGCTCCCAACACACTGCCAAGCACCACCAAAAATCCGTGACTATGCACTCACGTTTCACAGAATCAGACCGAATAGAGTAAAGGGAGGAGGATTGGTGACCTATATTCACAATTCCTTACCAGAGGTCAACGAACTGGATATCCCAACTAACCTTGAACCAGAGCGGATGGAATGTCAAGGAGTTCAAATTAAACTAGACAGGATAAAATATAATCTCTACAACATCTATAACCCACCCGGAAATACCAGAACTCTCAACAACAAACTCAAACAGCTGCTACCCAAACCCAGCCAACATGTCATCCTATGTGACGATTTCAACGCACACAGTAAGGAATGGAGAAGCTCTCGCACCAACTTTAGAGGGAAAAGATTAGAACTATTTGCCAGGAAGAATAAGCTAAATATCCTCAACACAGATACTCCAACGAGCATCAATCCAATCAATGGACAACTCTCTACCCTGGATCTTACCTTTACCTCGCCATCGATAGCGCAAATATCGGAATGGCGGGTCCTTGTAGAAAGTACTCTGGGAAGTGACTACTTCCCAATCAGCACAACCATCTTTTTACAGCGTGACAGAGAACAGCAGAGACTCCCCCAACGATGGAAACACGAGCAGGCTGATTGGAGCCTATTCCAGGTAAGTTTACAACACAAGCAACTAGAGGATATTAGTGATCCCAATCCCGACCAATTCGATTCCAACCTGACCACAGTAATTAACGATGCAGCACAAGCATCTATTCCAAGAAAGAAAGGAAAGACTACTATCCGCAGACCTCCATGGTGGACAGAGGATTGTAAAAAGATCATACAAGTCTAAGAAACAAGCGCTAGCTAGATTCAAACGAACATGGACATCCCTGGATTTCCGATCCTATAAACAGAAAGAATACCAAACCAAGTAAACCCTTAAAGAAGCAAAGCTCACATCCTTGAAAAAGTTCTGCACAACACTCAACTATCAGACATCTTCCAAAGAGGTGTGGACAAAAATCAAAGCCATCAAAGGAAAAGCCCCTGCACCAGCGCCACGACTATCAGTAACTCAAACTAATCAGGAGAGAGCAGATAAATTTGCATCACACTTCGCCCAAGCCAGCAGCAACCAAAACCATACCCAAGCCTTTATGCTACAACGACAGAAGATAGAAACCACATACCAGCACATATTTCTGGACCAAAGCACCCAACAAGAAAGGAAGACTTCACCACTAAATGACTACTTCACCCTTCAAGAATGGAAGCAAGCACTGCAATTCAAGAAGAACACAGCACCTGGACCAGACCAACTAGGTTATGTCATGTACAAGAACCTACCACAGAATTTGCAGGAAATCACCCTCGAACTCATCAACCGTATATGGGACACGGGTATAATACCCACTAACTGGAAGGAAGCCATAGTCGTTCCCATATCAAAAGCAGGGAAAGACCCACAACAAACCGCCTCTTATAGACCAATATCGCTCACCAACGCCATCAGTAAGATAATGGAAACTATGGTGAATAACCGCATTAAACATCATCTTACTATCAACAAACCCTTATCAGAGAATCAGAGTGGATTCCCCCAAAATAGATCAACATTGGACCAACTATTACGACTGGAAGCTGACATCAAGCTGGCCTTTCAAGCAACGAGAAAATGCAACAGACATCTCATCGCCATCTTCCTCGATCTTGAGAAAGCATTTGATTTGGTCTGGAGCAAAGGACTCATTTCAAAGCTAAATCACTATGGTATAACGGGTCGAATTCACGCTTGGATCTCAAACTTTCTCACCGGACGCCAAATAAAAGTCAGAATAGGAGATCAGCTGTCCAACTGATACACCCTCGAGAACGGAACACCACAAGGCAGTGTCATTAGTCCTACCCTGTTAAACATAATGGTAGATAGTCTAACCGATTATGTTGACAAAGCCATCACGATCTCACAATTCGCAGATGACAGTGGTATCTGGAAGGCTGGAAATTCAGCAAATACCCGTTATATAAATCAACTTCAACAAGCCCTGGACTCCATTACGCGATGGGAAACAAACTGTGGGTTCAAGATTTCCACAGGAAAAACAGTTGCGATGCTTTTCTCCCCCATAGAAAAAGGAACCTGCAGTACCCCCTCCTCTACATCCAGGGACAACCCATTTTATTTGTGAAGCAGACCACCTTCCTGGGCATGGTGCTGGATGAATATCTCACATGGACAAGCGATATCCAAGTACTATTTAGAAAATGCCTGCAAGACATAAACCTCCTCAAACATCTCAAAGGAACAATATGTGGAGCAGACCAAGCCACCCTCTTGAGATTATACCAAGCCCTGATCAGAGCTAAAATGGACTACGGCTGCCAGATCTACGACTCGGCCAATGAGGCCAATGAACAACTATTAGCCAAACTAGACAGCATTCAATACAAGGCACTCAAAACATGCACGGGTCTACTACCAAGCATATCGCTGGAAGAATTGCAAGTCATTACAGGACAGCCACCCTTAAACCTAAGGAGGAAGGAACAGATACTGAGATATGCCATCAGGATCTCCACACACCCTGAATCGTACCCAGTAAGATTAGCCATCGAGAGATCCAATACTTACTTTAACCCAAAATTTACAAAACAGCCACCAGCCGCCAAGAAAATACACACTCTCAAAATGGAGCTGGACATCACAAACCTGCAAGCGGAACCAACAACCAACATAGACACTACACCATGGAGAAATACTGCCCCTCAGATTAATTTTCAGGTACAAATGATGGAACGAAAACAACATAACCCATGGAAATTGTTAACAGGAATCAACACCATGCTCGAAGAACGATACTCCCAGCACATTCGGATTTACATGGATGGATCGAAGTCACAAGAACTCAATAAAACGGCAGCTGCAATGGTGGTACCAGCCCAAAACATCACAATACGGAACAGACTTCCAGATGGCAGCTCAATATGTACAGCGGAATTCTGGGCGATCCAACAGGCCCTCAAGTGGATCGAAACTCAAGAATATCTACAGTACCTCATCATCACTGACTCTCTAAGTGTCCTGAAATCCATAGAAACAGGATCGTCCAAAAGCAGAGGGAACATGCTCCAGGAAACCCTGATGATTCTACGGGAACTGGAAATGAACCATATCCTGGTAGAATTCCTATGGGTGCCATCGCACATCAACCTATCTGGGAGCGACAGAGCGGATGCAGCAGCCAAGCAAAGTCTCCAGGACACAGAAATACAGCCTTTAGACCCCAGTCCACAGGAACTATACAGTACAGCCACCCAAGCCATCAATCGACAATGGCAACAACAATGGGATCAATCGGAAAAAGGTCGAAAATTACATCAAATTCAACCGAAAGTAATGAGCGACAATACCAGTCAAATGAATCTCACAACAAGAGACCTACAAGTTATCAACCGAATAAAGACGGGCAAAACATTGATAAGGACCTGCCATGGAACAGATGATAACCCCAACTGCCAGATCTGCGATCAACCGGACACCCTAGAATACATCCTCAATGATTGTAGAAAATACATCCTACCAAGGAAAAAATTCACTGACTTTCAACAAAAGATAGGATCGCCAATCATATATCTGGACTACCTCAACGCAGCAAAAAATAACAACCTGAAGAGTACCTGCAATAACATCATTGTTTACCTCCAGGAAATCAATAAACACCAATATATTTAATAAAACCAATCAAATTGCAAAGATACTAATTGAACCAGCAGTGTACAGAGACTCTGAAATTGTGAATTTTGTAACTATTACATGACATTTAAATGGTGAATAAAGACATCAGATTTTTAGTAGCTAAAAAAAATCATACTTTCTGTTTACATTGGATTTGGATTTGTAATGTATTTTACTCATATAGTGAATTAAGAAATCAGTTATAACCAGTTAATGGTGTAAGGTGTTACTTATCTTGGCTATGAAGTTGTAATATTTTTTATTCATATAGGTTAAAACAAAATTGTCATACATCACAATACAACAATGAGCCCAATACATAAAACTACATGTGACCAATATCACTCATACAAACAGACACAACATGATACATGCAAGCTGGGCAACAGCGGTAGGTTAGAGTGAGGAAAATCAGAAAATAGGGAACGGAACAACATTCAAACAATGACATTACTAAATATAACGGTTCTCAACACACTCAAATATACCCATAATAGGACATGACTGATGATTACACATTACCCCCACCCCAAAAAAAAAAAAATAAAAAAAAAAATTTAATACTACCATGACTGATGACTACATATTTGCTTAACTTAAGTTTTTTACACTGGACATATATCCTGTGCCCTATACTTTAACTCATGCATCTTATTCCATTTGTACACTTACCTATTCGATTTAAATTATTTATTTATTTATTTCATTACCTTATAAAAAAAAAAAAGGGAGGGGGGAAACAACACTTACCAACGGACATCTTAGACAGAAGAACCCACAGCATAGGGACTAAAGAAGTTACAGACCAGGGAAGAGGACAGAACAGTTAATAAAGAAGATTCAACCCAACAGATATTGGTACCAACCACAAATTTGCAAGAGGGGATTGAACAACATACAGAAGAAAGTTTAAATATAACCTTCAAATTTGCAAGCTGTGAAAAGATGTTAAAACTATTCCATCAATTTGCCAGGCAAACAACAAAGCAAGGGACAGTCCAGGAAGCTCTACCTGCTGCTTCATAAACCCCCCTCCCCACACGCAGACACAAACACCTACGCTGGGAACATCAAACAGGTGCTACGGAAAATATACTAGCAATACCTGGGTGGAATCCTGAACCCGGCAAGTCAGTGCCGAACTAAGATTTCCTGCCATGACCCCGGCATATGGGTGTTGGTATCGTAACAAGGTAAGGGGCAGTCCAGGACGCACACCACCTGCTGCCCCATCCCCTGAATATACGGATAAGCTCACAGGTAAGGACAGTCCAGGCGGCTCCGCCTGCTGCCTCATAAACTCAACTCGGACAAGCATGGTACATCAAAGCAAGGGGCAGTCCAGGAAGCTCTACCTGCTGCTCCACAAACCCCCCTCCCCCACATGCACACACAAACACCTACGCTGGGAACATCAAACAGGTGCTAGGAAATGTACTAGTAATACCTGGGTGTGATCCTGAACTCGGCAAGCCGGTGCTGAGCTAAGATTTCCTACCATGACCCCGGCATATGGGTGTGGTATCGTACTAAGGTAAGGGACAGTCCAGGACACACCCCACCTGCTGTCCCAAAAACCCGGACAGGCACAAAAACCCTCTCCAGGAGAGAGAGGGAATAACCAAGATCTTCATTTCACAACAGAAGATCAAAACAATCAATCATGATCCTTTCGGACGGCAGCGACTCAAAATGATACAACCAAAACTACTAAGCGGTGATAAAGTTATATAGGATGGCATACATCCAGCGGATTGGCACATTTTAGACTATCAAAAGTACGCTAAGTACACAAAATTCCAACATAAATATCTATTCAAAATTCACAACTCACTACAATTAGATCAATTGCACAGGTGGCTCACACACTCCAGGCATAGGGACATCCATAGTAACAACTGGAAACAATTTGATAAAACAGATATAGTGATCGACAAAGCTTTCAGGGACACTTGGGGCCTTGGAGAAGAACAGTTGGCCTTCGGCGGGGACAAACAACATCAAGGGAGGAAACCGACTCAGACGCATGGAATAGTTGGTTTATTACTCTACATGAAGGGGCCGGCTTCGGCGTCGTCGCCTTGGGTCTCTTGGCTGCTCTCTTCCTGGTGGCTGTCGTTTCCGGTTTGGTCCTGGAGTGTTGGGTGTTTTGTGGGGTGGACCTGTTCTTGGGTGGGTTCGGTGGGGCGGGGCTGGGGCCGGGGCGGGGGATTTGGTTGCTGGGTCTGTCGTTTGGGGGTGGTGGAGTGCGACCAACTTAGTAAGAGTAACGGGTATCTGGCCCAGAACGGGGCCAGGAGTCGAAAGGCCCAGACCGGGGCCAAGTGCCCCCTTAAGGGGACTGTCGCTCAGCCTAGGCCACATGCAGTCGCAGAAGCCACAGAGCAATACGCGACTATAATCCGTTGATTGATTGATTGATTGACTGGCTACCCACGTTGACTAGTCAACACAAGATGGAATTGTTTAACGAGTTAAGAGACAGTTATTTTTGGATGATGGATGCAGCCTACGTGGTGGAAAGCCTAGAACAGGAATGGAACTGTCCAGACAGCCAAGCCTTTGTGACCAGTCAAGTCACTAGCCTGAACGTAGCCAGGGTTCAGGTGGCAGGAATGATAGAAGAGGAGGTGGAAAAAATAAGAGGATTCATCCATCGTAAATATGTGAGAGTGGGGACATTGAAGGACGCAGTTGATAATGTCATCCAAGTGAGGTGCTTTTTAGAAGAGCAAACAAATTTTACGGAGTGGTCTTTTGTCCTGTGGGGATTAGAGAAATTAGGGAAATCTGAAGACCTGATGAGAAAAGTGATGAAAGAAGAGGTAACGAAAATCAAAGACACATTGGCAAAAGAGAGAAAGGAGAAGGAAAACAGAAAGAGAAAAGAGGAGTTTGAAAGACTAAATCAAAACTGGATGAAAATACAGAAAAAATTTAGAGACATGGGACATCCAGACTGGATTCCAGACGAAGAAAAGAAAAAGGCGAAGAAAGGAATCATTGGAAAATTAATAAGCTGGTGGAAGAACTTGAGACAATAGAAGCAAAAAACCAAAGGCCCTTTTCAGGGCCACTCCACTGCCTCGAAAAGATTTATTCTTTCTTTCCTAAAAAAATTTAAAACATACTCTACTAATCACTGACACGAACGCGAATGCATCATACTTTGTATAGAAATGAAACAGGTGGCATGACGTCACTGTACTTGCTACATTGTTGCAAGTGTCCAGTACCGTGACGTCACCCTACCTGTTCCATTCCTCTTGTCGCTATACATTCCCTATGTTAAATTACCATTGACGCTATACAGGCCCAGGGTGATTTTTTGACGCTATAAATCGTGACGCTATACTGGCCCGGGGGTGGGGTGGGTGGTGGTGTCTGTAATGTATTTTCCCATTGACGCTATACTACCCCACTATACTACTGCTGACCATAATTACTCTATAAATAACAAACTACCGACCATAATTACTCTATAAATATCAAAATGAATACCATAATTACTATATAAATGGCTAAATGCGCACAATCGACATATCTGGTTGAATAAATATTAACCATTGTGCAAAAACACCCTATCCAACAATCAGACAAATCCTCACACTCTACCCCACCCTCTTATAGTAACATTTATTATATCTAAAATAGCTTAAGTCTATATGTTTCTTGTTATCCACAAACAAAACCAAAATTTGCATAGATGGTGACATAATCGCAAATGCACATTGGAAAACACTGTTAAGCTATTGTTCCCTATAGGACTCACGGTACTAATTCAAGTCTCACGGTAAACACATGGAAACACATTATATTCAAATTCAGGAACTTTAAAGTTCTAAATACCCATAATCAAAGCTATATCTCTTTGTATAGATCCATCCTTGACACGAAATTCTGTGTGGAGAAAACCTAATGAGCGGCGGAATTTAAAAAAAAATCTATGTATACATGAAATAGATTTGAGATCATTTGACCCATTCCGTATCTAATGAATCAAGTGCAACTTGTCTAAGGCAAGTCTGTCAAGGTACTGACATTGCTTTAGTATATTCAAGTCTCTATTTTTGCCAGTTACAAATAGGCTAAGACCTTGAAAGATTTTTTTTTTTTAAAATTAAAATTTTACTTTTGATTATTAACCGATTATAGACCTCCAACCCATATATACTCTATCTTATGTTTACACATTTGTAGAATGGTTCCTATATTTCTCATATAATTAGAAAAAAATTTGCGGATGTATACTTCACAACCCGAATATTTGTCCTTTCTATTGAAACACATAAACAAGCTGATAGCTTCGGTTTTCTTGTTACTGAGTCTTATGTGTTAGTTCTGTGATATTTCATATCTACATACCAATGCCATGGTCGAGATATATTATCGTATATGCCACATTTAGTTAATGAATTTATTATAACTTATCGTGCAATTAAAATGTGCACATCAGGTTCAGTTTAATTGCACATAGTTTTCAGTCTAGCGGTGGATTTTGTTCAAGTGATAAACGTTAGTTGTTTTGCTGTTTCTGTTTACTATTTAAAGTAGTTAAAACAAATGAATGACAGTTATGGTTTACTTGGCATTAGTGTATTCTGGCTGAAGATCTAAATTGAAAATGTAGATATTAGAAAACCTGCTGAAATGTCCCATGATAACTGCTTTCGGTTGCAATCTTCACTTACATAAAAGAGTGTGAAAGCTTGACATATACACATACGTCACAGAGAGAGAGAGAGAGAGAGAGAGAGAGAGAGAGAGATGTATATAACTATTTGTATTTTTGTGGATCGGGGTTTTAACGATTTTTCCATTCCAGTACTGAAATGTATCACATTTTTATGTGGTTTTAAATCAGTGAATTTAGACTGAATTCACGTAAAGATTCAGAACTCAGATCAAATTCCTTGTAATATCGGTACATGGTAGAATCGGAATTTTCGAGAAAAGCACGAAGCTGTTGAAAGCTTTCATACACGGTACATAGGTGATGATTTCGAGTACATCTCCACCCTCCACTTTTCAAAACGGTTACAAGAAAACACAAAAGACTCGCGAATTCAATAGACAGGGCATGTTGATGTAATAAATACAAGTATTTTGCGATCGGCCATTTCATTTTCGGCGCTGGTTATGCGGTGGTGTGGGGCTGGAGGTAGGGGAACCGAATTTTCGTCTTATGATGCAGGATATTTTACCTCAAGATCATATTCCTCCAACTAATATAAAATATGATATTGTATTTAAAAATCAAAGCAAAAGAATTTTTTTTTCTCGAGCTTTTTAAAGGCCGGAAAATTTATTGGGAAAAAATATATTTCCCTTCCCCACACATACATTTCAATAGTCGGTCCCTCATGGCATGATGCTGACATTAAGATAGCGCAAGTGAGTAGAGGTGGGAATAAGAACCAGAATACTGTAGCTGACATTGTTCTGTTTGCATTCCAATTATCAGTATCTATTGATCAGGAAACAATGTATGTTATCAGTCGTATTTATCGTAGTTACAAGTTCTAAATAAAAGACGTACTCTTGTTTGTTGAAATCCAAATCAGCAGAATTTTTCGGAAATTTTCACCTACCCTGGTAGATAGGATTTAACAGCGCGTCAGTGAAGTCCCGGCTATACAGTACCAGTGCAAGCATATCACATATATGCTGCAGTCACCTATTGGCTAGAATGAATACATGCTTTCTTTCGATAGAAATATTATACACGTCCACGCATTATACATGTTCACGCACTGGACAAATTTTTACGATTGTTTCATAGTTCTTTCGCGACTAGGTTCGTTTTACTGTCATCATTCTTTTCACCAATATCTCATCTGCACTATTCCTCAGGTAGAGACTATGAACTATTTACATTTAATAAACCTTTGTTCTGATTTATTATAATGTTCACTGTCTTTTTGGCAGTTTGTTTATGTTTTAACCAGTCGCAACAGTTGGTTGAAGTGTCTAAAGGAATCAGAACCGCTCAGAAAAAAACAGAGATAAACAGAAACTACTTCAGCGCTTTTGGTACGGCACATACTTTTCGCGAAACACTCCTTGTAGCAAACGTTTGCTTCGAATCGGACGACGACGTCTTGAAAAATACGATGGATTAAATATAGAATTTCTTGTTGTTTTTTTTTTTTTTTTGCTTCTCATATCGCAATCAGTAATGTTTTGCGGGATAAATACTTTGACAAATTGTTTCAGTTGGCTAAAATTGAAGTCTAAAACCTGATGGGATTCAAAAGGCCGTGTGACTGGGTGGTGACGGCATCTGACACGCGACCAAAATGATTCGGTTTCCATTCATACCATCGGGACAGCCCGGATCAGTTGTTGTCGTGTGTCCTTGGGCAACTAACTTGACTAGCCTCAGCATGATGTGTTGTTGTCCTCTCCTCCACGAAAAGATACATAAAATAAAAGTAAAAATAAATATTAAAAAGCCATAATAATGCAGAAGTACACAAATAAAAATAAATACAAAAGGCAAAGGCCCCTCCTCTCCTTCGTCCGTGGAGGATACTGAGAGTATAATAATTGAAAGGATAGCTGTAGATCGCTGGCGCGCATCAGAAAATACTTCAGTAGGACAGTTTTTATATCCAGGTACTTCGAAGTGATCAATCAAGTTGAATTCAAAGCGAATTCTTAATCTTACATGCCATAAAAAGTTTAGGACCTTATTGTGCTATAATGTATATTTAATACATTTACATAATGTTATAGAGATATCATCGAAGATCTGTCTTCAAATATTTCAACAAACTCATGAATATTAATTTAGTACATTGACTTGAATTTTGTATCAAAAATAGTGTTTCACATACAAGTAAAGACCAAGTCTTTCATCGCACCGAATGAAACCGTCGTTGTAAGGAAGACAGCCTAATCATAGATCTGGACGTCACGAGAAACACCTATTCTGTATGTCTCAAAGGGGACTTAATCGTCTTGCCGATCACATACTTGTCTCAATCTACATGTAAGCCGACTTTTATTGGGATCTCCACAGTAAAATGACGAATTCCTAATTATGCACGGCCCTATATGCAATATTTTAGAGTTAATAACATTCATTATGGCAAAAATATTTTAACAAATAAACACCCAAAATTTTAATCAGTTTATCTTGCAAAATCGTATCAAAGTTCTTTTCACTTAATTTAATCTTTTCGACCTTTTACACACACACACACACACACACACACACACACACACAGACACACACACATACACACACATTGCATACCTATATTGTATTCAGTTTCGTAAGCATTACATTTATACGATTTGCATTTCGTATCAAGATCATACATGAGCGAAAGTAAATCTTTACCTTTTGTGCACTCAAATACCTCAAAGAATTTAGCTACTGCGTCCGCTCGACAATCAAATACTTTAGGGCACAGCGTGAAATCGCAACCACCGCCAACAATCGTCTGCGGCAAAACATTATGGCCCGTGTGCACGTAATTACTTACATCGAAGAATTCCGAGGAAAATAAGACGTCCTATAAACAGGAATGAAAATTTAAGTTTATGGTTTGTAATGTTGACTCATGCGTCAGTAGATGGCAAAACCCTCTTAGATTTATCAGAAAAGCACATTGTTGGATATTTGCTGTTGTTTCGTCATCCGTTTAATATACCAAACCGGCCCCATACGTACTTCATTTTAAATCGGTCCCATTCGTATTTCATTTTAAATAGGCTCTCAATACGAACTTCTTTTAAAATCAGCCACAACGTACTTCATTTTAAACCGGACCCTTTACGTACTTCATTATAAATCGGGCCCTATATATACTTCATTTTAAATCGGCCACTTTCGATCTTCATTTTAAATCGACCCAATACGTATTTCATTTTATATCGGCCACTACGTACTTCATTTTAAATCGGGCATCATACATACTTAATTTTAAGTCGGCCCCACACGTACTTCCTTTATATTCAGCCAGTAAGTACTTCATTTTTAATCGGGCCAGATACGTACTTCATTTTAAATCATGCCCCATGCGTCTTTCATTTTAAATCGGTCCCATACGTACACCATTTTAAATCAGGCACCATATGTACTTCATTTTAAATTGGCCGTATACATGCTTCATTTTAAATTGGCCAAATACATACTTCATTTTAAAATTGGCCAAATACATACTTCATTTTAAATTGGCTAAATACGTACTTCGTTTTAAATTGGCCAAATACATACTTCATTTTAAATTGGCCAAATACATACTTCATTTTAAAATCTGCCCCATACTTGCTTTATTTTAAATCGGGCCCACATACGTCCTTTATTCTAAATCAGGCCCCCATACAACTTCATTTTAAATCGGGCCCAATACGAACTTCATTTTAGATCGCCCCTATATGTATTTCAGTTTAAATCGGGCTGATACGTACTTCATTTTAAATCGGAGCCCCATACCTACTTCGTTTTAAATCGGACCCCATAGGCACTTCATTTTCTAGATCTTCTTCTGATCAAGATGCTTACTGTTTCATGTTAGTAAGTATAAACAAAACTGAGACACTTATTATGTAAAGTCTGAGTTAAATACAACACATTCGTTCATCTCCGGAAACACGAAGATATTATTGCAAACTGTAAATTAAGTAGCGTCCAGCACCCAAGCTAAGGCTCTCACGTATTCCAAAGGTCGCGGGTTCGAGACCCGCCCAGGCCAACCCAGGTTGGCTGCTTCGATGTGAAAGCATTTAGCGCCCATTTCCTCGGCACGATATAGCCAATAATGAATTAAAAGTGCCCCAAAAATAGAAGAAAAAGAAACAACAACCGAAAAAATTCTTCATTATAGTCAATATCAGATAAGATGGGAACAAACGATGTTCAAAAGGGATTGTCAAAATTATCCATCTGAATATATTGTTTGTTTTGGCTACAGAACCTCGCAACAAACCAATTTATTTTAATACAATTTACCCATTCCATTGCTAGCATTGCTTGTGAATATACACCGATCACATGCATGTGATATAAGTCTTCGGAAGTGAATGAAATGTTTATGCAAAAGTGTCCCAAGGAATATGTTCAATCTCCCAATGATTTAACTTGGGACCAATCTAGTGTTACAAATGCACATAAAACTAAATGTATCACATTTAGCAAGGCGGAACATTTACCTTAAATGTACCCTACCTGCAAAGAAACCCCACAAGAAAAGCAAACAAACCAACAAACAAGCAAACAAAAACAAACACAAAAGAAAAACAAAACAAAACAACGGTAGATGTTGTAATTACTAGCATAAGATACATTGACAGTTTCGCGCTAGGCAAAGTACATAATTATTTCGTCATTATACAAATAAAAATGAAAACGAAAGGAACAAACAAACAAGTTCTCCACCACCCCTCCCCAACAATCCAAACATCCACGATTTCTTTTGGTACAACAATTTTTGCATTAAAACAGAATCAACACTCAAATACTCTTGAACGCGATAGTTTGATATTTCATTGGTCCGCTCAGCCAACTACACACGGGAAGTCATATGACTAATAACACGTTATACAGAGCATCACAATCTGACGCGCGAGACAAAAATTTTGTAACAAAGGTCTACTATAGTATAATACACACTATATATCAAAATGTTTATTTTTCGCTAAATAACTCAGAAATGTGCATTAAAAATGCACATTTTTATTCACAGAGAAGAAAATGAAGATAATTTGTGCATTTATCGATGTTTTATGGAAAACGTTCCGGAAATATTTTTATACATCCAGTGATAATAGGATTTGCGGAAGTGACGTACTGTCGGGAAGTCCCTCAAGTTTAGCTTATGTGGTGATGATGGCTGAATCTAGTGATGATTCTAGCGAATTTACGGCATATTTGTCATGCTCATTTTCGTCGTGTGAGGAAGGTGAACTCCTAGAGGATGTCGAACGTAATGAATCTTAAGAAGATTCTGCTCTCTGACGTTAGACAGTACCAATTTCAGCCCGAACGAGACGAGAACATGGACGAGGACGAAGACCCTAAAGAGAACATAGGGAATAATGAGGCTGAGCAGCGGTTGGGCTATTCATTCTGGTCATTACTATTATCATTATGGTAATTATTATTATCATTCTTTCGTTAATGTTATTTCAAGTTCATAATGAAAAGAGAAGGGCACGAAATTGGGCGAAACTTGCATGTATTCAGAGCAGATTTTCATGTGGGCTTGGTTCACTGGCAACTAGTGGTGTTAACAGTTAAACACATAAGACTCAGACTGTGAGAGGTGTAGAAATAAATACTTTATTAACTTTATGACTCAAGTTTGTTGTTTTAAACCGCGATGAAATGCAGACCCCGAATGTACTTTGGGTGTGATTGTTTACTACCCTCCACAGATAGTAAAATTGAAGAATTTTATTAAAAAGAAAAAGTAATCATAGACCTGGTATATCCAGATGTTTAGCAAGCACATATTTTCTCTGTGGGTCTAGGTGTATAATACTAGTGGCAGAGGAAGTATACAGATTTATGGGGAAACAAATCTTGAGAATAATACATTGCTGATTAAATGTTCCTTATTGTGGTACAAAAGGTAGAACAAAAGTCTAACCATGCATCACATATACATATATTTCATACTGTAACATGCAAGAACTTCTCATACATTTTACCCAGAAGTTTGCTGTCTAACACAATAATGAATGACGAAGTGTATTTACCATGTATATCGGTGTACCTGTGGAAATTGCAGCAGAAAAGAAACAGTCGATAAGTGCAGATGGCGTAAAGAGATCAACATGATTTTGGATAAGACTGAGAAGGTCAAGGTGGATTGTATCGTTGATCATCCAAGATTTCAGACAGTTTGCTTGGATGAATATGTCCTGGAAGCAGCATACTGTGCCTACAGAGAACAATATGGAAATTGCAAGGAAATTCTGTCCGAGTACATGAACACTTGCAGGCAAAAATATTCTTACAATAGTTATGGTGCCACTATCAGGGTCAATTTAGGGACAAGTGATTGCTTTATACACATGTGAAAATTACACTTAAAATTCTTTTTCATAAAATTCATCCCTTTTTGACAAAATGTACAACTTTACTTCAGTGTGGAATTTTTACCCAAACCTTTCATTTTGATAATAGTTCCTGCTAAAATCATTTGTCCATTATCTAGAATATTCTCATAAAAATATCTTTAATCCTCTATAATTTCATTTCTTGAACAGATTCTATACTAGGACATTAAAAACATATTGCTGTCTGTTCATGTTCACTTTCGATTCATTTAGCTTCCTAACACTGGTTGTAGTAAATCTAATTTCATGCTAAAGGCCTTGACTCTGAAAACATGACATAAGTAACAGAAAACCTCGATACATGAAATAACATAACTTTATTCAAGTTTAAATAGCTGCTGTATATTCTATTTTCAGTCATAATAGATACATGGCTGCATAAAAGTGGCAGTAACTGTCTATCAACTGACTCGGGCTTCCTGACCACTTAACTCCAGCGCTGCCATCAATTCTTTGCATAGTCTGAAAAAAATTGTTACCCCAGTAATTCAAGAGACTGAAAATTGTCATCCTCTGCCTATATTCACACTGACAATTTACCAATGAGAATTAATGGAACTGGAAACAAGACCTAAATAGTATTCATTTTAACATACATACAAATCATAGCTTGATGAATGAATGAATGAATGAATGAATGAATGAATGAATGAATAAATAATAATAATAATAATAATAATAATAATAATAATAATAATAATATTTTTTGTTGCGATAGATGATCTTGAATATGTGCTACATAAAGGACTCTGTGTTGGCTTTGTTTTGATTAAAATCTGTCAAGTCCGAATTGATTTGCTGTAGCAAGTTTCTCCCTTCTCGGTGTGTATGTAACGGGGGGGTGGGGGTAGAGGGGGCAGAAATATTAAGGGGTGGGGCTGACTGTATTCCTAGTGATATGTTCACTGTCCAACTTTAATATACAACTGTTATATTGCTATATGTGCTTGTATACAAGTTTTATCAAATGGTATCATTAAGTGTTGTAAAAATTGCAATATCTACATACCCTTGGCAACATGTCACATCAAAATAGTGTGTAGCTCTCATATTCTCTCTGATCCATTTCTGTATCTGAACATGCCTGTCTGTAATAATAGTGTCCACCTTCACACTGTGGTTCTGCAGTTGTTTATAGCTCTAGAAAGTCATTCTTTCTCCATGTGGTATCTACTCTTCATTTCATTGCTCTGAAGAAAAGAGAAAATCAATGTGTTGAGTAAAATTAACATTACTTCTATTTCTTAAAAAGTGACGTCACCTGTACATAGCTTAAATGTGTTTACCAACATTTCAAAAATGGCCTTTTGCATAAGTAACATTGAAAAAGTAAGCTCATTTTCTTGCATGAGTGTCATGTATGAATCACGCTCTCTCGCAGATCTTGAATTTTCTCACGCATTCTTAAAAATGATATATGTACTTTTAAGATAATGAGTTTTGGGGTTTCTGACGTTCCACATTGCCGGATGGGATTCCTAAAAATAGACTGACCATGACTTGACTTTTACTTTATTAGGATAAACACTCCCCTCCCCCGCCAACACACACACACACACACACACACACACACACACACACACACACACACACTTCGACCCAGGTCCCAGACCAGAGAGATGATGCCCTCTGGAGATGATCTCAATCATGACACACACACACACTTCGCCCCAGGTCCCAGACCAGAGAGATGATGCCCTCTGGAGATGATCTCAATCATGACACTTGCTGGTGTGGCATCGACAGCTCTGCAGGGGCGTACATGCCACTTGCATTATAACCGAATTTTTAAATAGGTCTTTTTGGGCAGCCATACGCTGTTTCAGATAAGTAGTGCATTTATAGTTATTTTTTGCACACGCATCCATAGATTTGCAATTGACACCGGGTGAAAATATATAGGTATCGTCGTGTAGCTGTAGGGGGAGTACGCAAGAGCTCAGTGGGGGAAGCCATATTACGAGTCTGCAGCAAGAACACGCGTCTTCATATTGCGTCCAGAAATGCGATTTTATGTCATTGATATTTTACACGGAAATACAAATGGTTGGATCAAATTTTTTGAGAAAATGATATTTTAGGCGAGCAGCAATGAGTCCAAACGAAGGATGTGGCATCGACGATCGAAATGTCTCTGTCTTAATTAATATAAGATGTGATTGAACGGGCATTAAATGTGATTAAATCGGGTATCTGCCAGATTGATACTCGAAATGCGCTGTTCACTGTTCATATCTCGTTTTCTTGGCAGCGTTCGTTTGAAAACAAATTTTTGCCGAAATATTCATTTTGTTGTTAAAAACGAAATATTGACTAATGAGCATAACATGAGAAATATATATCACTAATAAAAAAATTTAATTTTAAAAGACGACATCATGTTACTGCTGTACATTAGCAAACATATCTCAGCTCGATAGAAAGGGCAAGAGGTATTAAAACAATAACCAATATTTAAATAATCTATTTGAAATGCGTAAGGAATGGTTGTAGACGTTTATTTTCCCAAGGAACGAAATTCCAGTAAGTCTTCTTTGATGGATGGAACGGTTCCCTTCTGTTCTTTATATGAAACATCAAAAGCATGAATCTAATGTTCTTGATAAGAAGCAATTAGACTGGTTGAAACTAAATCTAAAACAAACATACTTCAGTGACCTCAGATTATTTGATCCAAAGCTTTTTAAGTGTACCGGATTGTGTACACATTAATAGTGCTGATATATTATAGCGTCCTACACACATTCTTATGTTACAATTCTAGGTCTTAAAATATGTAACAGAAAGAAATAAAACCAACAATTTAAGTAAAATCGACAAATTATTTATTTCTCTACAATACAAAGTGAAAATTCAGGAGACTCTTAAAGTATTGTGAATTTCCCGAATAATCCTAAATGTCCTATCACATGTCCAAAATGTTTCGTATGAATTCCAAATAGTCTTGTCTTGAATGGGCTTATTTAACACAATGATGCAATGTACAATATCTTTGAATGAGTTCACACTAATCCCAATGGAATGCATATAGGTTCTAAAGTCAGTGATCACTACTAATTCCAATGAATAACTAAACAAACAATTCCTATCGAATTCTATCTGGTCTCTAGAACACAACTGCAAACTGTGATCATGGATTCCCACAGGTTGATATAGCCCAGGAACAAATTACTTATATATCAAATCCCTATTTATCCACATTTTCACCTGACCTAGACGTGAATCATTCCATTGGAAAATTTCAACCTAATTATAAAAAAGATATAGCCAAAAATGATTCAAACTCATATACTGTGTAAACATCCGATTTACAGCTTACAGTCTTGGACAAAGATTAGCTATGTAAACATTCCATTTACAAATGAGCATTAACTCAGAGAACAAGCTACAATCATGGACAAAGTTAAGCACACAAAATAGATATACATAGCATATCTTCCTCGTACCGACCAATCGGTTGTAATAAATGGGATTTTTTCCTTGACCATCTTAGTTTTTAAAGACTCAAAACCTAATGCAGTTCAGACTGATTAACATTTATAGAGAAGAATTAAAACTAAGCTATGCATTGCGTTGCACAAAATGCCTATGAATTAATTTTCTAAGTATAATGCAGACATCAAGTAGTTTAATATCAATTTATGTACAGTTATTTTGAATGACATGTTATCGTGTAAATTAGCTTTCAATATATATATATATATATATATATATATATATATATATATATATATATATATATATATATATATATATATATATATATATATATATATATATATATATATATATATATATATATATATATATACAGATTTCAATAGGTAACCCTTACAACATTGTATGACTTCAAATTATCTTTGTTTTGACACAGTCATTTTATTATATACAAAATAATGTGTTTTTTTTCCTTCAGATTTGTGATTAGTGGGAAACAAATGTCGTAGTGAGCAACAGGACATGGCTTTTGGGGTTTACTTTATCAAATACTAGTAATTTACGGTAATGCAAAGTCTCGTAAGCGACAAAAATAAAACTCATTCTGTATGCAAGTGAATGAAATAATAATAATAATAATAATAATAATAATAATAACAACAACAACAACAAGAACTACTACTACTGCTACAACTACTGCTACTACTACTACTACTACTACTACTACTACTACTACTACTACTAACGATGATGATGATGATGATGATGATGATGATGATAATAATAACGATAATAGTTAAAATACTAATAATATTGGTAAAAATGTTGACAGGTTTTGCAAATTTCTTACTATGTGATCGTCCTTTAATGTTTAAGTGCATGAGATTATGGGTAGAATGAAGTTACTTTTGCCACATGAAATAATATTTGGACCCTGATTAAAAGTATACAAATCATCCTAATAAATACGCGTCGGTGTTACGGTTCAGAACTACATCTATCAATAATGTCACTTGTTTCTATCTCTATTTTCGATCCAAAGTTGTATGTAACACTTAGTCCAAATTAACGAAGAACAGTTTTTTTTTAAAATCGTCTGAAATTAGATTGCAACTTCAGTCTGCTTCAAAATCTGGACCAGAACACCCAATTAAGGGTATGTATATGTTTTGTCCCCACTTCTTTGTATTGTAAAGAATTAAATTTCTGAAGTTATTGACTTTACACTAGCATTTAATAGCAATTCCATTTTGTAGGGGATCAGTCTATGTAAACCCGAATCAAAGAGACGATTGAGACGAATCTCTTAAGTTTGCGTGGTAGACGGTCTCCGATGTCTCTTATACTAATCAGACATGACAGTTATTAATAAATCTCTAATCAAAGATGACATCGATAGTTTCTTTTATTAATTGATTATATTGCTACCAAGACGATTACAAAGCACTGACGTAAGAAGTAAGTTTTGCATAATTTAAACCCTGAAATATCTACGGAGACAAGAAAGATGTATCTGTGTCCTACAATTTATATGCTAACGAGTGGAACTGAATATATACTCGAAACACATTTTATTAAGCTTTCCATAGACATGTCCTAGTCATGTCATCATTGCAGAAAGGTGAAAGAAGTCAGGCGACCAGATTACGACAATTCAATGAAAGGAAAATAACACTATATATTTTATTGGTACGTGCGCAGTGCAGTGTTTTAAAATCAACCCACTCTTATAGGAATACAGCAGTACTAAAATAAGAGCCAAAATTTTTAGTGTACAAGCGCAACGCACCAAACCTAAATCTGTGATTCAATAAAACGAAATTAAAATATAACAAATGCAGCTGACTAGCGGAAAGAAACGGCAGAAATGGTGGATTAAATACAAATAATTTGATAATGGCACACAGCAAAATTGTATTGAATTCAACCGGTTTCAGAGAGATGATATAAATGTTTCATTAGTTATTCATTGAATTAGGTCGGTTTCAAAGAGATGATATAAATGTTTCCTTGGGTAAACAAGGCAGCAATAATGTTGATATCTAAAGACAATGCCAAACTGTCTAAAATAATATTTCCTCAGTCCTTCTTGGAGATCTGACAGAAACTGATAAAATTAAATTCACGGTCCGCTTATTTGTTGTAGCCAGTGAGATAAAGCTTTGGAAATTCGTGCTAGGGAGAGTTATAGTATGCAACGAGATGTTCCGAATGATGTGCTTCATGTTTAGAAAACTTGAAAGTTGTAATTTGACTGGTTAACCACAAGGTCAACAGAATATGACCTCTTATTGCTGTCCATCAGATGTGCAATCAAATTGGAGATAATGCCTGTGTGTTTTGATACGTCTCTAGGCCTTAAAATATGTGACGGAAAGGAAGTGATACAATAATTTAAGTAAAACTAAACAAACAATTTATTTCCAAGAATACAATCTGAAAATTCAAAAGACACTTACAGTATTGTGAATAAAATTCCATATAATCCTAAATGTCCTATCATAAATTCAGGTATATACAATGTTCAAATAGCTTTGAATATCCTGATGTACCATTAGCTTTGAATGTCCCGATATACCAATAGTTGCGTTGAGAAACCAATGACGAAATCAAGAATGAGTTTGAATGAATTCACAAAATTCCCAAAGTAGTCACTTAATTCAAACTGAATGAGCACTTTATTGATTTTACTTTTTTAAATAGAAAACAAAGAATTCTTCTATATTTATATCTGAACACAGCGATTAACTCTGATAACAAATGGATTCCATAGACTGATCTCAAGATATGAATGAGTTATTTGTTTATCAAGTCCCATATAAATACAACTTTGCTTGACCTAAGACTCAGTGGAATGGTCTGAAATTCAGATTGAAAATTCAACTAACTCTTAAAGAGGTTTAGGCTTTAATTTAAATTCTACTCAACATCTTGTTTACCACTTATAAACATGACAAAAGTCAGGTATGCAAACCTTTATCTACAACTATAGATCACTGACAAAAGTGAAACACACAATATAAATCAAATTTGCATAACAGTTTACATTTTGGAGGAGAAAATGTGTGGTTAAAACTTATTCTGTTGAACAATAACATTCAAGAGTATGAAATATTTTATTAAAATTGTTTTTAATCTCAAACAATTAAAGATATTCAAAATAAAAGTGTTAATTTCTCGATCTCAAACATAACAGATATTGTGCAATAATTTAGAAAAGATGCTTACTTACTTACAGATTACATTTAATTATGTAAACATCGAAATAAGTATCATCATTCCTGATAACAAGATGATTAAAATAGTTCAATATTACATGAATAAAAGATTAAGAGAGGAAGGTTTGGTGGTGCAGTACTCTAGCATTCTGGATGATGATTTTGATCTCTATACATCTATAAATAGAGCCCTAGTCTCACGTGATTTGCGAAACCCTCACGCATCCACTCGCGCAGAAGATATGACAATGTTTGAAGAACCATACATCCAAGAACAACGATTTATACCAACATATTGATGATGAATATCAATGCACGTGTGATGGGTATTAGTTTAATTATTGCATTCAATTTTCTTAAACATTAGACTCGCAAAAGCCTCTGAAACACATTGCTTTCTATTATGGCTACATTATGAGAGAGAGAGAGAGAGATCATGGACATTGGACTCAACGCAGCTGTAACAAATATAACACATGATTCATTGGAAAGGAGTGTATTCAGATACCATTATAGCGGAGCAGAGAAAGTCATCCTTTTTCAGTGTTTGCAGCTTTGCAATAGAAAACATCTCTGCAACTTTACAAGATGTGCCCAAATAGTTTATACCCAGAGCTTCAAACTAAGGTACCACTGTACAGGAGGCATAAAGTGTTTCTTTGAATAAGAAACATCAACGTAACTAATAACGTAAGTCTTGAAACTTTTTGCATTGATAACCATTGTATATGGCTCGATGTAAGACACGAGAACAGACTGCAAGTAACATACAATAAATTATCTAATATACAACAATGTATCTACATGCAAAGCAGGGATAAACAAAACGTTTATGCCCCGAAAAACGTATATTTGTTTTGTGTCTGATACTCAGCTAAAAATTCAAGACAATTATCCTAAAACATATGTTTTAGAAATAAATCGTGGTAGAAACATTGTAGCGTGCATTCAGCACAATAAATAACACTGGCACTATGTACATATACGATTAATGCTCGATTCACTTTTTTTAAAAAAAATTTCACTGATACTGGTATGACCATTCAGGACCGCTCCGGTGGCCTAAGTGGTTAGAGCGTCTGCCTAGGATGCGGTAGGTCGCGGGTTTGAGCCCTAGCCGAGTCATACCAAATACTTACAAAAAATGGTACTAGCAGCTGCCTCGCTTGGCGCTCAGCATTTAGAGGTTAATGTTAGGACTGGTTGGCCTAGTGTCAGGATAATGTGACTGGGTGGGACATTATGCTACATGTTTGCGGCATGATGCCCCAGTGCTAGACATTACTATAAACTGCCACACTGCAGACATCGTAGCTATATGACTGAAAAATTGCTAAAGCTTCGTTAAAAATCCAAATCACACACACACACACACACACACACACACACACACACACACACACACATGACCATTCAGCAATAAAATATATCTCAATTGAAATGTGACCTGCTACTGTGCAATAGAAGAGTATGATGCGTAAAGAGACAACTTACAAATTGTGAACAATGACAAAAGTTTGAACGTTTAATGGTTTTCCTGTTATTTTGTTTTACTTTTTTTCTGTCTGATGGGCCTGTAAGTGTATTATATGACACAAAGTACAGTTACTTTACAAAAAATGGAACATGTGCCTTTTTCGCGAGAAAGAACTCTTTCATCCGTTTCTCTCAATAATATTTGTTTTCGTAGTATACTAAATTTTTATGAAGAAGTTATAACCCTTTCATTGAAACCGTGTAAACCCTGGACCTATGTTTCCAATAACCGTAGGAACCTTAGCTCTATATGTCAAAGATGAAAGCTTTTGTGATGAATTGAAAAGGCTTACTTATTTCGTTAAAGGCAACACAGTGTTCAAGAAAGGCTGATGTAACATAAGTATGTAATATTTACACATCTAGTAACAAATCAATCCTTACCTGTGAAATCCGGTTTGCAGATGTTAGTGGCATCCAAGAGGGCCCATGTGATTTCAACTTATTTATGTAATTGTAAAAAAAATCGTACCATCCTACGTTGACGAATCTTTTAGCAAGTAGTAAAATGTTACATATTTGTGGAAATACAATATCTTCATGAAGACAGTCAATAAAGGTGTTACGTGGTAGTTTGTAGGTATCGTTATCTAGAGAATGATCGGCCACGGTGCTTTTCAACGGACTGAGTAAATAATGAAATAAACGATGAAATTAATGGGGGAGGGGGAAATAATCAGAGACATGAGCAGAGATATTAAAAAGAACAACCGGAGCCCCCGTATGCAGACTATAGCAATTTAATCAATTATATGAACAAAACGAAATTGAAAATGACATTTGAATGATACACTTTCTCATAGAAATAAATGACCAAAATCTATAAAATTTACAATTAGCCGTCCTGTTTATAATGATAAGACGAATTTCGTTATTAAGTCGAGTAAACGATTGAACTCAAATCGCTCAGCATGCCTACATAACCTGATTGCTTGCCGGTCCTTCCAAGTTCGTTGGTGAGAGGTTATAATTGACGTATTCCATTTGCTCCTCTCTCCAGCCTCCTTTAGGGTCAACAACCGTAGTTTTTTTCTCTTCTCTTTGCTCTGTGTGGGTACATATATGGAACTATTTCTCGCTGTGCTTTCCGAGACTCGCTCTCTTCTAGGTAGCAGACTTTCTCTTTAAGTTACGTGTCCTTCAAACTTCCAGACACCCGTTCCTTGTACAATGTAGAACGAGAGAATGCTTGTTTTTACTCTCTGGGAATCGAGACTTCCCCTTCCTAAGAAAAACTTGGACTGACTAATTTCGCGACGGAAATTACTTAAAACATCGATGTTGAATAACTCTCTATTCCACCCTCTTCCTGAAAAATCTCACTTATTACAAATGGCACAAATTGTCTCTGGATTGTGTCAACTTTGTCGTTTCTCCGCTATTTAACCCAAGTTCACCTTGCTCTCCATCTGTCTGATCGTTATCCCAAGTAAAAATCAATAATGCCTCCAAACAAGGGGTGTTGAACCATTACAGTGTAATGATTTATTACGGTATCTAGCCATTAATCAATTTAATTTGTTTCGTGTAAACTGACTGCGGCAAGATTTACTCAGTGGTGTCGGCGGGTTTTGGGAAATGAATGATGAGCTATAAGATTATTATATCTTACAAAATTATTGGGTGGGTAATATGCCTTTAATTAGCCCCTTTCATTTCAAACAGTGAGCATTGCTTCCATAGTGCTGACACCTTAAATGACATAATTGGCCAGTAATACAACCTTCGTTATATGATTGGATACATACCTGGTCAGCTCCACACAATAAATGATTGGGTGTCGCAGCATATGCAATTCAATGAGTGCCAAGACACGTTGTTAAATTTATGTTAACAAAGCCTGTTTCATGTATGCGTTACACCATCCGCGCAAATTAATTTGGCATAGAACATCTCGTAAATGTCAGAGTGACTCTACCATTGTGAGTATATCAAGACTGGATAATAGACGCATAGTCTTCTGCGAGTTGCACCGGGTAGTCGAAGTTCGAAAGCATTTTGTTTTTTATCCGTCCTAGAGAGGCTCCGCTTCCAACTGCCTTATTAAAAGCCATTCTGCATGTTGTTAGATATCCCGCTAATGCCACCGATTTTGCTCACACAGGAGTCGCGGATGCTAACAACACTGGAATGGCCGCGAGAAATGGAATTATTCCTACTGTCCTTTGCAGTTGCTTCACTTCTGATTGGATAATTTTTATGTCACTGATGTGTTACTTCGTTTGGCCCTATTAGGCTCATTAAGTAGTGTTTGGGTCAACCACACTAGGACAATTCCAGGTACCTTTGTTAGAGAAATCTTCAATATGACCACTCACTCGTTGCTTATTGTGTTTCTTATTTTCACAAGGAAGTTTTCGCTGAGGCCGAGCTGACATTATTATTTGAAAACGTATCAGTTCAATTACTCTATAAATTTTCCACTGTCGCCTCAAGGATCCTAATTCGATCATTCGTGTCCTCCAACATCAAAGTCTTTTCAGAGAGAATCACATCATAGCATCGGTAACAACCGGTTCCAGTCGCACCAGCATGTGCATGAAAATACATATCAACCACGGACTGTCTGAACAATTCCAAGTGGTCAAAGCCGTGCTGTTAAATTTGAATATCAATGTCAATATTTTGATGCCGGTCCTGATCGACCATAGCGTTTGATATGCACGTGCAATATGATTGTTTGAGTAGTCAAACAAAATTTCTTCAGAGGGTTCCTGATGAACATTTAACCGCAGAAAACTTCAGTCACTTCTAAGTTGTCAAATATAATCTTGCTATGGGTTTGGTCATTACTTCGATTTCTGTTTTGAAACGTCATGTTTTGGTGCGGTAAGACCAAGTTGGGTACTTATTTGCCATGTAAACTGTCCCATAATATTACTTGTTGGGTGCTCATCTGAGTTAACAGCTAGAAATAATAACGTTGAAGCGATTCCAGATTGCACAGTACGTGAAGAGGATAGAACCGACATCAACAATGTTAATGTTGACAACTCAAATTTACCAGCAGCGTCTTCTCTACGCCAAATACATCCGTTCTAACAAGTTTTGTAACAATGGATTTGCGCAGCGCCAAGCACGACGTCGTGGAGTCTCATTAAGATTTTCGTGTGCTAGCCCTCTCAGTCATTATTTGGGTTTTGCAGAGACACGCAGTGACATTAGTTCATTTGATACAAGGCCAAAGATGCAATTGGACGTAGAGAAGTCGCTGACGGTAAAGTTGAGTTCTCAACATTAACATTTTTCGCGAGTGTTTTATTTGTTTGGCTTTGGTCATTTACGTTAAGACATTCAAGGTCCGTGTGGATAACATACGGTGCATTTATTGTTCGTTCCTCCGCTGTAGACATCAAATGCTGCGGTTGTCACTGGTCCCACCACAGCAAAAGTCATGGTCAGCGAGTATGTTGTGTTGGGTGCAAAATACAGACATGAAATTTCTGCATGAAAACTTCTACCCTCGTACTTAATATGGGTATACATATCGTGAGAGATATTTGATCCACACATAATATTAGCGCGACTCTGAATCATGCAATAATAATAAATCAATATTAAATTGCCGTTTTGTCTGTGTGGAGGTAGTTGAATCGGTTGCAGCTCTTTGTTCAAAACAAAAAACAAACACAGCGATATAAAGGTTAAGTCGTTCAAATTTAATACTGTCAGTAACATGTACAGGAATTTAATATTGTTGACTTAAGCTTAATACGGTGTTGTTGTTATTATTTTTCTGTATAATCAATGGCTGGATGCAATGCCGACAAAAGCGATTATTCAAAACATCGGTGGGCATAGTTGTTCACATTTATTACTGACCACGATGGAATGCAAGCTAGTACTGGAATATAACTTGTTCCACGATTCGGTTGTGACAAGGAAATATGCACTTTAACTAGCATGCATCTGTGACCAGCCTATCCCGATCTTGTATTGGTGTATTTTTCCAACTTGTTAATCTTTTCAATACTTTGTTGATGTCATCATTAGGAGCCTCGGTGTCTTTACGGTTAAGACTGTAAGTGGACCACCATGAAACCATGGGGTTGTGATTTTCAATACATCTCTATGTGGCGACACGATTGAACGGCATAATTAAATACGTATTAAGAATAATATCCGCCAAACTCTTGCTGTGTAATCGTTGCAACACCGATATAATTTTAGAAATCATATTTGGTAGAAGTTGAGTGGTGTCTTTGCCTGGTTTATATGGGTGTAGAATGATTGACAAATGATTTTCTAATTTACTACTGCACTTGTGAAACCTAACTCCGAGTACTTGTAATTGCTGTGCTCTGGTGGCTGCGTAATAAGCAAATGGCATATTTAATACGGAACGGCGATCTTGCTCGCGAACACACTCAGCAGCTGCTGCAATATGACGACGAGTTTGTTCATTCTTGACTACGTGTTCCTGACCTTGTGGAGAAATTTCAGGCCGTTCAACGTTAATACCTACTAATACCAGTACGACAGCATTTGTTGCACCTCTTACATTCATGTCTAAATTGTTGCTGCTGTTTTACTGTTACAACTGGTTATGGATTATCCGAGCCATCCACCTGTGGTCCTAATAACATAAGTATGTCTGTATTTCGAATGCAGCTTGGTGTTCGTATTCCACACCCTTGCTCGATTTGTCTTAGATGAAGTACAGTGAACATGCTTATATATAAGAGAAAAGCTTTCTTTAATTACACGCTGCATCAATAAAGAGTTTTAAGGCTTTAACTCCATCAGGATAAAAACTGCACTCGCTTCAGTCGAGATTATTATTTCATTCACTTTGTGTCTGTTTCCGCAATAGCTTCTGGTTTTTCTACAATTATAGTTTCAGCAAATCTTCGTCCACGAGCGCGATAATACTCGCGAACAGATCCGCATGGTTGGCAAGGCTAATTATGTCACTTGACTACAGTACCATATGTAAGACACTGTCGAGCACCTAGACCAAATGTAACGTTAGAAAATGTGATTTACAATATTAGTAATGGCATGTTCTGCCGCACAGTTAATACGTTTCAAGGTATGGTGTATACCGTTATTTGCCGTTAAAACGTTCCGATGACATTGTACATGTTATATATGTAACCTTTATTCTCAGTTTCTTTGCTATCTCATCTTTTCTATTTTCATACCCTTTATAGATCGTGGTATAGACATAAACGTTTCAGAATCTAAAGGATGTGCCTATATTTATAAAAATTGACTATAAGGTACATTTTCCTCCACATTTGCATTAGTACCATCACGTACCGCTAATATTACAGAGTGAAGTCGCACACTAACTCGTACATTTCCATAGACATATTTGTATCCAATGACCTCAAGCGAGGGTGAAGCTTATACAGATAATCAATGGATTCTATTCCATGATAGAATAAATTATCTTTAGTGAATGTATCATTGAACCAGCTTTTTTTAATCTAGCTCGTGGTATTTATAATACTTTTTTCGCGGTACATGGATATGTATTTCATCGTTATATTCATGCTTTAAAAAAAATCTCCGAGGGATTTACCCTTGGCGATCTAAAGTACTATACAAGATTCAGTTGATGTTTCAATATCTTCGCCATCATTATCCTTTTCGGTATGTGTACTTAACGTTAGAGCCTTTATTACGTCTTTGAATAGGTAAAATAATGACTTTTACGGACTTTTCTGATAATCGTGGCCGCGTTTACATTGTTACTGCTCCAAGAAAATTCCTAAATTGATTATGAGTACACAAAGTTGCATATGTGTGTGTGCGTGTGCGTGTGTTTGTGAGTGTGTGTGTGTGCGCGTTTAACCTTAGTGTACTTGAACGTATGGCACTAATATATTATCTTTACTTTCGATCGGATAAATGAATGTGGCCTAGAACTGAAGGTTGCATGTGCTTCAAATATATCAGCTTATCTGCAAATGAAACACAAC
>JAECUM010035796.1:0-11857 GCA_016617855.1 Megalonaias nervosa
GATAAACGAAAATCTGAAGTCCCTCTGAAATGAACTGAATCACCCTACCCATCAGAGTAAATAGGGGGATCCAATGAGTCTGAAATTGAAGGAGGCAGCCATCCACATGTACAGGTCAATGTCTAGAATTAGGAGGCTTAAAGGCAGAGAAACTTGGTTCCATGCCGCTTCTGTAAGGTTGCCACCTAGCTTGGTTAGACTCGTGTCTCCTGGCATTGGGCTGGGATCCATATTGCACATCTGACTGAAAAGATCCCTTGTCGCTAGTCTGCTTATTGTCCCTCAGCAGTGGAAGGTCTGACTGTTTCGGAACACCTGTGTAAGTTAAGCCATGAGTTGGAGGAGTAGTTCCTGGGCTGCCTGCCTCCGAATTTCTTTAATTTCTCCTTCAAGGAGGAACAGTGACCCAAATGAGGTCAGCCGTAAAGTCAGAGTAGGATGAGGATTGAGTGACATGGGCCATAGATATGCGTCAAGATTGTATCAGGTTGGCCATTGTTGGTGAAAGCAGTCAATGCATGACCTTTAAATCTAACAGTGAATGTTTTGGTTGTATCAGGTTGGCCAAAGTTGGCCAAAGCAGTCTTTGCAATGGCCCTTAAATATAACACTGAAGACAATGTGACTATGTTCCAGGCTAACTTGGACATTTTAGCATAGAACACATTTTTGTCCACTTTAAAACAGTGGAGAGGACATGTGACCTGCATCTGGATTTTACCAATGGCCATACCAGAAGCTATCACTGACTCAATATTCACTCCATTTTGGGATCGTTGGATGGCTTTCATTGGTTCTGGCTAGTCAAAAGGCCTGGCTGAATGGACAGATTTTTCACTGGAATCTCTGTCTTAAGGATTTCTCACTGAAATCTCTGTCACCGACATTATGGCTGAACAGATGGACCTGTCACTAAGATCCCAGTAAATCCTAACTGGCTGGACAATTTCAATGAAAAGGTCCCCATGCCGTGATGGTTGGATGGCCAGTGACAGCTGGATGGCCGGTAATGTTGTGGTTGTACTCTGAACTGGATCCAATGGATCTGGTACAAACTGCATGGTCCTGACTTAGAGGCCCAAAGGCCATGCTCAGACATGTGGAGGGACTTATTCCCACTGGCCTGCCTAAAATTGGGAGAACATTACCCCAATGAGTCAGAACTGCCAATGATGAATTTAGGTTGTCTTTGGATTCATTAATTGTCTTCCTCAACTTATTCTGTCTTTCCTTCGCACTGATACTTTATGAACTATTGCTTTGAAGTTTACATTTCATGCATTTAGTTGACACAAAAAGAGAAAGCAAAACATCAATTAGCAAGTCAGTATGTTACTATATCACTTTTACTGTAGCCCATATTTCCTGTGACCACGTATTACACACCCTGCATGTTCTAAACACTATACACTTAGTATCTACAAACAAGAGTTGTGGTTGACTACCTAGCTCTGGAATTGGCGTTTATGCATTTAGTCACCATTTCTAATGAATGACACAAGAGAAAACAAAGCATAATTTGTAATTCTATTCCTAACTCGCTAATACATCACCTCTGTTACTTACAGAGTAATAAAAAATAGTATCACATCTGATGCGTTTAGACTATGCTTTGAACAGATGCATTTGTGCCTTAAGTTGACATTTCTAATGAAATGACACAAGAAGTGAAAAGAAAGCATAAATTAGCAATGCAGCATGTAATTAACCATCTCTGTTACAAATGGAGCAAGCAAAAATAGTCAATGTTGCGCTAACTCAAAAATGAAATCATGAGGTAAATGACAGCATGCTCTATCTGAGTCTTTAAAAGATGAAGTCCATCAAGGTGACAAAGTCACTCAAATTTGGCAGAAATTGTAAAAATAATGTATACAACCTGCAGAATAATGACTGTTGGATGGTCCAATCTGAACATTAAAATGGCTTGGCTTGTCAGGGGTAAAATGTACGATATTATCAGTACAGCAGTGAGGCTAAAAATTCGCGCCACCTGGCGGTGGCAAGGGGAGGTAATAAACAAGAGTTATTGTTCTTTATCTATATGAAATAGAAAAAAACAACTTTCATCTTTTAGTAGGGCTAGATTCTTGAGGTAGCAGGCTCATATTCCTAATGTAATATGATTGTAGAACATATTTACAGAAGAAACAAACAATTGGTACTTTGTAGACAGTTATCGTTTGAAAAGGTAAAACATGGTTGAAATAAGAAAAGCATTCATAACCAGGGTTTTACATCATAAAATGAGGTCAAAGTGGACCTATAATAACTGACCTGACTTAAGTCTGCATAATAGCCAAATGCAATTGCAGTTGTCAAAGATATCAGACTAGAATCAGGATGCTTTCTGCAGAAATTTCTGCCAATCTTGTTACTGCATATGTTATGAAAACAACTGTTTCAAGGATTTTCTTCTTTTTGTATCTTCATCCATATTTGACATTTATTTTTGTCCACTTTGAAATTAGGGCTGAAAAAAAAGATTTGGTGCCACTTGTCTTGGCAAAGTGACTTTTAAAAAAAATACATGTCCAACATAATTTATTACTTCTCCAGAGCTCATGTTATGCAGTGTAGCTGCACTTTTTACATTAGCTGATTGAAAATGCAAAAGGATTTTTTAATGCATGAAAATTATGTAGAACATTTTAATCTTTAGTACTGAAACCAAAGTTGCCAGTGTATTGCTCCAGCCATAAAACAGTCCATGATTTTAAGAAGGTATATTCAATCAAAATGAATATCAGAAAAAGTTATAGATGTTCTGTGCATACTTGAAATGACAGCACTTCATTACCATGAGAACACTCATTCGAACATAGCCAAATAATCAAATGCTCCTTTAATTAGTCATGGTCCCTAAGTTGTTTAACACATTCTGAAAGGTATGATTAGTGTCCGGATGATTAAGACTGTCTGAGATCTTAAGTTTGTGTTTTGCTGTGTTCACCAAATACCCAATCAAATTGTTACAAATGCAATTATTTCCAAATCAGGGAGTAAAATACAACATATTTTGAGTACTTTCTTCATAGATCTTGCAGTCATATCAAAAGGTTATGAAGTACTACAATATATAAATCATAAACATCATCATTTTTATTTTTGAAGATCACATGTGGCCTGTTGGAATTATGGCATATGAACTGCAAAGTTGACTGTAACCTATTTATATACTGACCATAAATTTTGGAGTTCGCTATGATAATAATTACTCCATAATTTTATGTACATCCAAAGACCAAAACATAACTCATCCATGATATAAATAGTGAATGGATCAACTCAATAAGCAAATGGATTAACAGTTGTGCTAATGATAAATGGATCAACTCAACAAACAAAAGGATTAACAGCTGTGCCAAGGTGAACAGGCGATGGGACCTATGACCATGTCAAGTTCAGCCTCATTTGCGAATTTTAATTACAGTCTTGAAAATAAAACAAAGAATAAAGACCTTAAAAAAGACTAAACAGACTCATTTTTGTTATGCTTTTAAGTTTGGAATAAACTGCACTCTACCAAAACACTCTACTCATCAACTGTGGTTTCAAAGTCTTTATATCTTGTTTTACAATACACATGTTCACAGGTGTGTTTTAATGCATTTTTAAAAAATAAAAACATGGTTATTGGTCACATTCAATAGGTGGTCACTTGTATATTAAAATGGGCAAAGCACTTTACTAAAGTTGTGTCACACTCAACAAGATGTGTTGCTATGCCGAAAAACACCAAATGAAACCAAACAATCACGTGACCTAATTGTACTGCTATGTCATAAAACACCAAATGAAACCAATCATACAACCGACTTGTGTAGCTATGCCACAAAACACCAAATAAAACTAAACAATCACAGTTATATTTTCTGAAAACATGCAACTAGACAAAAGTTTCTAGGCATATTTAATGAAAGTTACAATGTGAGGCTGGGCACAGACTTAGTATGTAGGTGGGTAGGTAGGTAGGTAGGTAGGTAGTTTGACAGATCCCTCCATTAGCTTACTGAAACACAATCAACTAGTGAAGTAGGTTGGAAATGTGTTCCTGTTATATATTTCAACCGGCAGTAGTTTGAAATAGTGTCACTTAATTTCATGTCAATATAGAACTTAAGTGTTCATTTTACTGCATTTGTCTGGTGCATACTACCTTAATATCTGCATAGTTACAGCTCTACCCAGTCATAATGCACCTTGTTATAATGTGATTCTGTATACAATACAGTACTGCTCTGTAGATCATGACCAAAATTATTCCAATATAATAATAAGGGTTGAAAGAAAACAAGGGGAAATTTTGTCTTATATCTTCATTTCCATTTCAAAGCATCACTATTTAAGTGAGATTGATAGTGCCTGCTATACCATGGTTCTGTTTATGATGCTATTTTCAATATAATGTGGTTCTGTATATACCATGGTTCTGTTTATGATGCTATTTTCAATATAATGTGGTTCTGTATATATCATGGTACTCTGTATATATCATGGTACTCTTTATAACATGGTTTAGTAAATAACGCAGTGACTGAACCTGACTACCATGTAAAAACAAGAGCTGTACATCACACATTGTGTATCACATCAGCAGGGTATTATTCTATCATAACTATCCTAGGTAAATAATATGCAATCCATAAAAATTACATGAAAACATGATACTACCTTACACCTTTAACTTTCATCCCAAATGATATAAAAACTCTTTCAAAGTGTGTAAAACCAAAGTTTTCTGAAAATGTCAAACCCTAATGTTCTGAAAGTGTATAAAACCCTCATGTTCTGAATGTCTGTAAACCCCTCATGTTCTGAAAGTATCAAACACTCATGTTCTGAAAGTATCAAACACTCATGTTCTGAAATTTTGTAAAACCCTCATGTTCCAAAAGTGTGCAAAAACCCTAATGCTCTGAAACTGTAAAAACGCACATGTTCTGAAAGTGTATAAAACCCTAATATTTTGAAAGTGGGAAAAACTAGTGATCTAAAACTGAACAATCTTGATGGTCTGCAAGTATGAAAAGTTAAGATATTCTTAAAGTGTGCAGAACCCTAAAAGTGCAAAAAAAACTTGATGTGAAACCCAGGCATTCTATATATGGAGGTGGAGTGTCCACACTGGCATGTTTCACTGCATAAAAAAATTTCTCCTTCTAATTACATGACTGTATTCTGGACTTCAGGTTCATCACTTCATGTTCACATAAAAATCTATGAAGCCATTTGAGAACATGGTTGTAATTTGGTCTCAAAGTTCATAAATTTATGTTCACATACAAAACTATGAAGCTACATGAGAACATGATTGTAGTTTGGTCCCCTGGTTCATAAGCTCATGCTCACAAAAACACTAATATGCAACTCATTATGAGAAATGAAGTTACTTTGAATTCACTATATTTTTCACCAAATAACAATTGTTCTGATATCATGGCTGCTACAAACCATGAACTTAAATAACAAACAAAGCTCTTCTGTGGAAATAACAGTACCTCATTTCCAAATTAAAACATTTTAGTACCAATAAAAATAAATGAATTCAAAGTAACTGGATGCATACAAACCTTGTCCTGATCAAAGAAAAAAGAAAAAAAAACTTTTTAAATGAACACATAATAATACATTTCTTGTATTTCAAAGTTAACATGTAAATTTTACTACATATCAGTTTACAAGTTGGATGCAACTTATGGCATATCAATCATTCCATGGACTTTACACTTATGGCATATCAATCATTCCATGGACTTCACACTTATGGCATATCAATCATTCCATGGACTTTACAAATTTTACTCACTTGTGTAATATCTCATTTGTCTTGTAAATTTCCACAATTTATCAAATTTCAGACATCATTTATTACACAACTCTTACCCATAATAAACACATTAATTCAAATAAAAATACCAATAAATACATCTTGCACATACATCAAAACAAATGGAGCAAATCATTCTTTTGTATTACTTCTGTGTAGCACAAATACAGTGACTTTTCCTTTGCATTATTTCTGTGTAATATAAGAGAAAATTGTTCCTTTGTATTATTTCTGCATAACACAAATACAGTAGATCATTCCCAGGTATTTTTTCCATGTAACAAACAAGAATAAATCATTCCTTTGTCTTATTTCTGTAATGTAAAACAGTAAATTGTTCTTTTGTCTTATTTCTGTGTAATGTAAAACAGTAAATTGTTCCTTTGGATTATTTCTGTGTAATTTAAAACAGTAAATTGTTCCTTTGGATTATTTCTGTGTAACACAAATAGAGTAAATCATTACCATGTATTATTTCTGTGTAACATAAAAAAGTAAATTGTTCCTTTGTACAATTTCTGTACAAGATAAAATCTTTGGAATGCTGTGGCAGCCTAAACTTTACTTAAGCCCTAATCCTAGCCCACTGTCACTTACAGTTGCTAATAATGTTTGAAACTCTTTTCAAGCATTTTCAAATAAATAAACCAAAATATGAGAAGTAACTTGGACAGCTGCTACTGCAATAATACAACAATGCTGCTGAAAAAAATGAGGAGACCTCTGTCTTATGCTTTGTGAGAATGAAAAACATTCCAGTCGTACCTGCTCAGCATTTGGTTTTTGCCCTGCATCCAGGCATCCTGATGTGCTCTGACTGTCACCTGTGCCTTTTTGTCCACAACTTTGGCCAGCTGTGGGATCTTGGCCAGCAGAAACTGGTTGGGAAACCACATCACACTGCCAATCAGATGAATGGCAGGAATCTGGAAAAAACAAAACAAGAGAGACTCAAACAAAATACTGACAGTGGAAGTTTACACGGCATGTTTGATTAAATTCTCTAGAGTTAAAAAACCTGTAGCAAGTAACAACTTGTGTATAAGAGGTGAATATAAGGGGTCTGAAGTCAGCATATCAATAAACAACCATACAGGTGATTCTACTGGCAATAGGTAAAAAATACCATCTTAAATGCCATCTATCGCACATAAAGTTTTTCTACCACTTTTGAAAATTACAAGAATTTGTCAAAAAATATGAATAAAAAGGTAATAAAAACCATAGTATCTAAGCATTCTATCAACACATTAGAGAAAACAGCAGAACAAGTCTACAAGGGACAGGAAATCGTCCACCAGTGCAATGATGCGTGGCTGAGTAAACCAATCAATACTGTTAAGGAACAGCTGACATGTAAGCACAGCAAGCTGATAGTTTATTACTTTATTGTTATTAAGGCTAAGTGTGGAGTGTTTTTTGAGGTGTTTTAAGTAATAAAAGGATCAAAGGTGGTTAATGATGGTTTCTCAGTCTTTAGAGAGTCTAAGGCCAAATGAAGAATGGTTTTTGAGATGTTATAAGTAATAACAGGATCGAAGGTTCAATGATGGTTTCTCAGTCTTTGCTGTAGATGTGCTGACCTTTGGCTGTGACAAAATGAAACCCTTGAGTAAGCAGTTTGATTGTTTTACTTATTTAATTGCTACTGAATTGTTCAAAATGTTATTAGAGGAATAGTTAAGGACAGCTCTTATATTTTCTGTTTATGTCAAAATGTGTTTTATCCCAATGCTAAGATACATTAGACCAAAACATAATACTGTTCATTAGTGCTTGGATATCAGAGTTCAAGTGTGTTCACATGTGCAGCAAAGGTCCACACTTAGTACTGTGATTCATACAAAGTGGATTCTATACAAGATGTAAGCAACCATTACCAACTGTGTGAAAATGACATTATTTATGAATATACAAGATGTAAGCAACTTAACCATTACAAATTATGTGAAAAATGACATTGTCTATAAATACACAAAATATTTCCAATTAAAATAAATTGATAATTAATTGGTTCTCATGAACCAATCATGGATCTTTATATTCCAAATGATTTCCAAATTTAATTTCAATGGAAGGTACAAAACTTAGTACATCTGACAGAGAATCTATACAATATGCTCAATTCAACTGCTTGCATTATGTTACATACATCTACTTTATTATGCGGAATACATCTACTTCATCATGTTGAATATATCAATTTTATTATGTTCCATGCACCTACATGATTATGTTCCACACATCTACTTTAATATGTTCCATACACCTACTCTATTATGTTCCATACATCTACTTCAATTGTTGGCATTATTTTCCATACATTTACCTTATGTTCCGTACATCTACATTACTATATTCCATACATCTACTTTATTATTTTCCATACATCTACATTATTATGTTCCATACATCTACATTGTAATGTTCCGTACATCTACTCTATTATATTAAATGGATCTACTTTATCATGTTCCATACATCTACATTATTATGTTCCATGCATCTACATTATCATGTTCCATACATCTACTTTATTATGTTCCATAGATCTACTTTATCATGTTCCATACATCTACTCTATTATGTTCCATACATCTACATTATTATTTCCCATACATCAGATTTATTATGTTCCACACATCCACATTATTATGTTTTACACATCTACTTTATTATGTTGAATACATCTACTTTATTATGTTGAATACATCTACTCCAGTATGTTGAATACATCTACTTTATTATGTTCCATACATCTACTCTATTATGGTGAATACATCTACTTTATTATGTTACATACATCTACTCTATTAGGCTGAATACATCTACTTTATTATGTTGAATACATCTACTTTATCATGTTCAATACATCTACTTTATTATGTTGAATACATCTACTTTATTATGTTACATACATTTACTTTATTATGTTGAATACATCTGCTTTATTATGTTGAATACATCTACTTTATTATGTTCCATACATCTACTCTATTATGTTGAATACATCTACTTTATTATGTTCCATACATCTACTCTATTATGTTGAATAAACCTACTTTATTATGTTGAATACATCTACTTTATTATGTTGAATACATCTACTTTATTATGTTACATACATCTACTCTATTAGGCTGAATACATCTACTTTATTATGTTGAATACATCTACTTTATTATGTTGAATACATCTACTCTATTATGGTGAATACATCTACTTTATTATGTTGAATACATCTACTCTATTATGGTGAATACATCTACTTTATTATGTTGAATACATCTACTCTATTATGGTGAATACATCTACTTTATTATGTTGAATACATCTACTCTATTATGGTGAATACATCTACTTTATTATGTTGAATACATCTACTCTATTATGGTGAATACATCTACTTTATTATGTTGAATACATCTACTCTATTATGGTGAATACATCTACTTTATTATATTCCATACATCTACTCTATTATGGCGAATACATCTACTTTATTATGTTCCATACATCTACTCTATTATGGTGAATACATCTACTTTATTATGTTGAATACATCTACTCTATTATGTTGAATACATCTATCTACTTTATTATGTTTCGTATATCTACTTTTTTATGTTGAATACATCTACTTTATTATGTTGAATACATCTATCTACTTTATTATGTTTCGTATATCTACTTTTTTATGTTGAATACATCTACTTTATTATGCTGAATACATCTACTCTATTATGTTGAATACATCTACTTTATTATGTTCCATACATCTACTTTATTAGGTTGAATACATCTGCTTTATTATGTTCCATAGATCTACTCTATTATGTTCCATACATCTACTTTATTATGTTGAATACATCTACTTTATTACGTTGAATACATCTACTCTATTATGTTGAATACATCTGCTTTATTATGTTGAATACATCTACTTTATTATGTTGAATACTTTATTATGTTGAATACATCTACTTTATTATGTTGAATACATCTACTCTACTATGGTGAATACATCTGCTTTATTATGTTCCATACATCTACTCTATTATGGTGAATACATCTACTTTATTATGTTCCATACATCTATTCTATTATGGTGAATACATCTACTTTATTACGTTCCATACATCTACTCTATTATGGTGAATATATCTACTTTATTACGTTCCATACATCTACTCTATTATCGTGAATACATCTACTTTATTATGTTTCATATATCTACTTTATTATGTTGAATACATCTACTTTATTATGTTCCATATATCTACTTTATTATGTTCCATATATCTACTTTATTATGTTCCACAGATCTACTCTATTATGTTGAATACATCTACATTATTATGCTGAATACATCTACTTTATTATGTTGAACACATCTATTTAAACATGTTGAATAGATCTACATTATTATGCTGAATACATCTACTTTATTATGTTGAATACATCTATTTAATTATGTTGAATACATCTACATTATTATGTTCCATAGATCTACTCTATTATGTTGAATACATCTACTCTATTATGTTGAATACATCTACTCTATTATGTTGAATACATCTATTTTATTATGTTGAATACATCTACATTATTATGTTCCATAGATCTACTCTATTATGTTGAATACATCTACTCTATTATGTTCCATGTATCTACTTTATTATGTTGAAAACATCTACTCTATTATGTTGAATACATCTACTTTATTATGTTGAATACATCTGCTTTATCATGTTGAATACATCTATTGTATTATGTTGAATACATCTATTTAATTATGTTGTATACATCTACTTTATCATGTTGAATACATCTACTCTATTATGTTGAAAACATCTACTTTTTATTATGTTGAATACATCTACTTTATTATGTTCAATACATCTACTTTATTATGTTGAATGCATCTATTTAATTATGTTGAATACATCTACATTATTATGTTCCAAAGATCTACTCTATTATGTTGAATACATCTACTCTGTTATGTTCCATATATCTACTTTATTATACTGAATACATCTACTCTATTATGTTGAATACATCTACTTTATTATGTTGAATATATCTGCTTTATTATGTTGAATACATCTACTCTATTATGCTGAATACATCTACTTTATTATGTTGAATACATCTACTTTATTATGTTGAATACGTCTGCTTTATTATGTTGAATACATCTACTCTATTATGTTGAATACATCTACTCTATTATGCTGAATACATCTACTTTATTATGTTGAATACATCTACTCTATTATGTTGAATACATCTACTCTATTATCTTCCATATATCTACTCTTATTATGTTGAATACATCTACTTTATTATGTTGAATACATCTACTTTATTATGTTCCATATATCTACTTTATTATGTTCCATACATCTACTTTATTATGTTGAATACATCTACTCTATTATGTTGAAAACATCTACTTTATTATGCTGAATACATCTACATTATTATGTTCCATATATATACTTTATTACACTAAATACATCTACTTTATTATGCTGAATACATCTACTTATTATGTTGAATACATCTACTTTATTATGCTGAATACATCTACTGTATTATGTTGAATACATCTATTTAATTATGTTGAATACATCTACATTATTATGTTTCATATACCTACTCTATTATGTTGAATACATATACTTTATTACGTTGAATACATCTACTTTATTATGCTGAATACATCTACTTCATTATGTTGAATACATCTACTCTATTATGTTGAATACATCTACCCTATTATGTTCCATACATCTACTTTATTATGTTGAATACATCTACTTTATTATGTTCCATATATCTACTCTATTATGTTGAATACATCTACTTTATTATGTTGAATACATCTGCTTTATTATGTTGAATACATCTACTCTATTATGCTGAATACATCTACTTTATTATGTTGAATACATCTACTCTATTATGCTGAATACATCAACTTTATTATGTTGAATACATCTGCTTTATTATGTTGAATAC
>JAECUM010035797.1:0-12873 GCA_016617855.1 Megalonaias nervosa
TAGTCGCTATTTCTCTCACGGGCATCCAGTCCTATCATTGATCCATTAAGTTAGTGATAAACAGTGACGTACGTCATGAATTTATCTTCAGCAACGACATATAACGAACATATAGCTCCAGTCTTTCACTGCTAATGAGCATTTGTATCTGAAATGCACTCTTTACATGTTGCTGGGGTCGGTTTGAGGGTTATCCAATCGATCGCAAGAGAATTTTATGTGTGGTCAAGCAGCTTGCTTGATAAATTTTATCTGGGACGAAAACCAACAGACTGGGTTTATTGAAGATGCTGGCAGTGGACATTTCTTACACAGCAGACAGGTTTATGTTTATTTAATAACCAAACTGATGAGAGGATATTCAGGGTTGATTTGTGGTTCTCTGAGAAAACGAGCGTGCTGTCACCGAGAATTAAATACCTTATGCACGTCTTTGTTCAGTACGAATGCGAATCCTTTCTTAACAAACAACAAAATACTCTGGGATTTCCTGCTGCATTGTTTGTAATTACTGAGCTTGTTTTTCTTTGCTTGTTTTGCTTCTTTTTTGTTTGTTTTTTTTTTAATAATTTTTTTTTGTAGGATAAAAATGTTTGCTTGACATGTCTCGTTAAACAAACTAAACACTTGCCTTGTCGACCAAAACAACGAAATATTTCTATTTAAGCAAAGAGGATACTAAACTGATAATGAGTAATCACATTTGCAGCCCATAATGCTCGATGAAAACCGGATCGAGCATACGCCCGTTTATCAATTTAAACAAAATGCTGCTGTCATGGCTTAATTTTCAAACTTTTGTCAATGTGTGTTTGGCTGTGATAATGCAAAGCAATTTTTAAGTCCTTGCCAGACCCATTTTGTTTGAATTTTATGTGAAAATGATTAATATTTCAGGACATAATTCTCTGCTGAAACCTGATACCAGAGTGCATTTGGTAACACTTTTCTTCTAAATTGCCAAATTTACGAATATTAGAAACTGGGACACATTCACCTGGTCACGTAATTTCAGCACACAGTTCTTATGGTTTGCTCATTCACATTACCTGAATTTATGTAAAACTATAAGACATGATGTCTTAAAGGGAGCTTTACGATATGTGATCGAAAGAATGAGAGAGAGAGAGAGAGAGAGAGAGAGAGAGATATTTGGATTTTTAACGTAGCTTTAACAATTTTTCAGTCATATCGTTACGATGTCAGCAGTGTGACAGTTTATAGTGATGTCTAGCACAGGAGCATCATGCCGCAGACATGTAGCATCATGTCCCACCCAGTCACATTATCCTGACACCAGGCGACCAGTCCTAACACTGACTTCTTAATGCTGTGCGCCAAACGAGAAGCTGTTAGTACCATTTTTATAAGTCTTTGGTATGACTCGGCCGGGGTTCGAACCCGTGACCTCCCACATGCGAGGCAGACGCTCTAACCACTAGGCCACCGGAGCGGTCTTGAAATAATGAACTTGATCTAAGAATTAAATGCTATAATCTGCTGGTCTTTTAAGGATAAAGGAAAATATGATAAATGCCAGCTGATGTATACGCTAAACAATAATCCTCTCACATTTGTTTTTCTTTTAAGTTCAACATTTTTTTAATTCAATGTTATTACTGATTAAAAATAATTATTGAAAGATTAGCACGTGTTAAATATAAATACTTTGGGGTGGATCTGTTTCTGTTTCTTGAAAAAATACTTTTAATATTGTGGAATAAATGGGCAAGACGTTACAAGTATAAAAATTTTTGTTGTGGCCAACTTGATCGTTCATGAATGTTCTAAAGTTGCAGGATTTGAGCTAGTTCAATAGATAATAGACAGAGTTAATTTGCCACTTCCAATTGAGCAAGCCTGGACTGAAGCTCGACAAAGAGACAATTTTGTAGGTCGTGGCTAGCTTCTTGTATCTGCATTGATTTGCTTTTAACATCTACTTGCGAGGAATATAAACTTTTAGCAAGTGTCATGACAAGAAAAATTACGTGATCCTTGGTATCCATCATTTTTCCATGCGGGTTAAAACTCTACGGCAGCTGAATCGCGTATAAAATCTCCAGGTCGTTAATTTCTGATTTGGGGATATAAATTTCAGAAAATACGAGTAATTCACATTTTAATGATTTTCATGACATGAACTTCTCCAAAAGCAAACCCCCAGAGCAATTGTAGGATTATATTAGTCAATGACTTTAGATGAACTGTGAGGATAAATACTGAGTAAATTACCTCTTCAAATGAGATAATATCGACTTCTGATTGGCTTATTGTGAAGATGATGTTCATGATAAACTCGTTTGCTGTCAAAATACTGCTTATGTTTCTGGTGTCTTCGGAAAAATAGATACGACGCCTCCAACAGCTCTAAATATATAGCAAACTGAATAACACACACACACACACACACACACATACATACATATATGTATGTATGTATATGCATGTATGTATGTATGTATGTATGTATTTGTATATATATATATATATATATATATATATATATATATATATATATATATATATAAAGAAAAGAGGACAGAGAGAGGGGAGGGAATAACTGATATATTTGACCCTTTGCTTTATTGGCGACGATAACGTCAATTCCAATGCAGATCTATCTTGATGCATCGTATATATTTGTTGCCCACGCCACCACCATCCTTCTCCTCCCCTCCAGCTTACAAAAGTGAAAACCCTTTCTCTGTGTTCAGGCAGGCAAGGCGGCTAAGGTGTATATATAGATCAACACGGTATCTGTAGTCAACACAGAATCTCATTAGAAATAAACATTATGATCGACGAATGTCCAGCTGGTCGTTTAGGCGTTACTTATTAAGATCTTGCTGTAGGCTGGCAGAAGGACACAACTGCTATATGCCCATTAATGAAAGAGCATGGATCCTTAGTTTCTAAATATGTCCTGCTTTACATGGTGGTAATTAAAAATTATGTTAGAATAGCTATTCCGTCGCCGCCCCACCACCACCACATCTGCAGCACAGAATGTTTGTCTTGAAATGAGGTAGAGATCGGCAACTAACCCTCGTTAATATAAGCCAAACGGACGTACAACTACACTGGTAGTCATAATTTGGAGAAAACATGTTTTGACCTTTTAATATGAAAGAAGCAAACTTAAGAGTGGTTGTATTTAATACATTTCAGATAGCACTGTACATCCTGATTCACCCACCCACCACCCACAAACGAAATATGTGCGAAATAAAGACGAATAATATTCAACTTCATTCGGTGGCTTCTGTCAAGTACGTTATAATTTTGGTTTTGAGCCTCATGCGGATTCCACTGTAATATTGCATCTAGATCTACATATGTCGAATCTATATTCTCGTTGCACATCTGAATAAGGAAGAAAGATATATGAATAAAATATACATGTAAACAAAAGAGATCCGACATCTAAAAACTAAAAAATCTGTCGTAGTGTTCAATACGATGTCCTTTTACATAATTGACAAAAGTTGGAAAGCAGCCGTAACTTTGACGGTAGTTGTAATCATACACACACACACATGTACGCACGCACTCACACACACATACACGTTAATAATGTATATATATATATATATATATATATATATATATATATATATATATATATATATATATATATATATATATATATATATATATATATATATATAATAAATAGGTACATTCGGTATTGACGAGCTAAATGGTCTAAATGATAAACCAGCAAAGTGAGCATGTCAAGATGAAAGAGGCAAAGAAAATAGTATCTACGGGATGATTACGTAACACTCTCTTCAAGCAACTGCTTTTTTGGATGGGGAATTGTAATATCAGTATTGTTGACTACTAGCAAAGCACAATCTTGTTCAAATTGATTCTTGATAATGAAATTTTGATGAAACAGACACAAAAACGATAAACTTGAATAAGAAGCTTAATAGAACGGAAGTGTATGTCATAATATATCTGCTTATGTGTATACTAAATCTATCTCACACAGTAGGAGGTCAACACAAAACTGGAATCTCTTTATTCTAAGGTGTTCAGCCCACGCTTTCTTGCAAAGAAGGATGATAGTGGCATTCACAATCATTTTCACAACGTAATAGATTTGATTTCATCTCTTTCTCGACGCAACGATAAAACTCTTCATTCAAAATGAAAACTACACACGTGCACATAATATTTTTGGGGGATAGAAAGGTTTGTAATTAGTTGTTGGAAAAGCTGTCAATCTTCTCTCCGATTTACGTTCATTTAGGATAAGTAATTAACAGTTCGGTACACTACCACATGATATTGCAACTTGTGCAATGAAACATTTTCCAATGACTTTGAAAATATCCAGGAATTAACAAAAAATATTCCCAACAGATTCTTTTTCCAGGAATTGTCTTACCGTTAAACAAAATATGCAAGTAATTGAGTTATTAATTTCTTACAATCTTTTTCTTCTTTATGCATCATTTCATGCATTTTTTATGCTGAATAAAGCGGACTGTCCTCCTTGTCAGATCTTTAGGATGACCTGGTACATGCTTATCTATTGACGCTGATACAAATAATCAGGATTCATTGACTATCACAAAGTTCAAATAAAACTTCACACATAAATGTGAATTCATGGTTTTTCTATTGAAATAATTAAAACCTTCGCTAACTGTTTTGGTCAGAATGTTTAGATTTGTTCCCTCGAGTGTTGTTAATCTAATAAACATGTAGTTGATTTATGATACGCCTACCACACACACACACACACACACACACACACAAACAAACACACACACACACACACACACACACACACACATACAAACACACACACACGAGACTAACTACTCAAGATGTTGTATGCTAGTGTCAATGTATTCATTATGCAGTGATTAAATTGTCGTTAATGAGCGAAGTAGAATAAAAACTGTATATTATTATTATTATTATTATTATTATTATTATTATTATTATTATATCATCATCATCATCATCATTAGCAATTTTATCATTAAAGCCAGTCAGTATATTCCCAAGTACAGACTAAATCGGCCGTAAATAAGAGCAATTTGAAGCTGGTGTTGGGTTTGACATCAAATCACGGCTTGTCAGCAAGCTCTTAAATCTCTCACAAGGACGTGAATGACAGTTTATTGCAATGATACTCCCACTGTCTGCAACTATCATCAGCGCCTATGCACCCACCATAACCAACCCGGATTACATCAAAAACAATTTTATCAAGTCCTGGAGTCTCTTATGGTAGAAGTACCGAAGGCAGGTAAGCTCATCATTCTTGGTAACTTCAATGCTAGGGATGAAAGAGATCATCAGACATGACCACGTGCCATTGGCAAAATTGGCTTCTACAAATGCAACAATAACGGACTTGTCTACCTTCTAGTGAGGACCTGCGCCGAACACACCTCCTAATCACTAATAGAGTTAGAGTCTTCCAACAAGACGTCTTGGAAACACCCACTCTCCAAGCGCTAATATCTAACTGACTGCGTCATCGTCAGAAGAGAGGGCGAGGATGTCCGAGTGACGAAGGCCATGAGAAGTACAAAATGCTTGACAGACGACCGGCTCATTACGTCCAAGCTCAATATCCAGATTCAGCCGAACAGAGACCACGACGCAAATAAAGTGCCAAAAAGTTCTCTGTCTTAAATTTTAAACAGGAAAACGTGAAGCAAGCACTTGTCGATGAACTGTGTAATCAACTAGGAAAAACTGATGCGAATTCCGAAAATATCGAGGAAAACAGTGCATACACTAAGACTGGCACTTCATCATCTAAGAAGGCTCCCTTCAACATCATCAAGAGGATTGCCCAATGCATACTCAGAAAGGAGTTCAAGACTCATGACTGAGAAACAATACATTTGCGACTCAGTGCAACGCAGACATGAATGACACGAAACACTTTTATGATGCTTTCAAGACAATGTACGGGACACAGTCATTAGGAACATCTTCGATACTTAGTGCTGACAGCACCGTACAGCTCACTGACAAAGAAAATATACCACAAAGATGGACAAAATAACATCATTAACAATCATCTATCAGTGAGGAGGCAACTGACCGACTGCCCAAAGTAGAAATCAAAATATCACTTGCTGATCCTCCTATGCTGACTTAAACTGAGAAAGCAATTAACCTGATTTCAGATGAATCTGAAACATGTGATATGCCATCAGAAGTCTATACAAGAGGAGGTTCGCACATCTTAAAGAAACTGACTGGACTCTTTCAGTCAATGTGGACTCAAGGAACTATATCTCAGGAGTATACGGAAGCATCCATTTGCCCTTTACACTAGCGGAAAGGCAGCAAACGATCCCGCGATAACCATTTGGGCATCTCCTTGCTGTCAATAGCAGGGGAAATCAAGGGTTCCTGCCTGTAAGAGTCAGGGTGGCTTCATTCAACGACGCGCGTCCACGGATATTGTGATTACCGCTCAGCAACTCCTGGTGTAATGAGAAGAACAAAACTCCAACCTGTATGTGACTTTCATCGACCTAACCTGACAAAGCCTTTGACACAGTCAGTCGTGTGTGCCTCTATGTGCTTATTGCAAAAATGTGGTTGCCCAGAAAATTAGTCGTAATGGTTCGGCGATTCCATCGCTGGAGTCGTAAACAACGCTAAGCCAGTCACTAATCGAGTCAAACAAGTCTATGTGTTGACACTAACCTTCTTCATTATGTTTTCTGCCATGCTTACTTATTTGCCATCCGTGACTATAACACTGATATAGACATGAGGTACCGGACTGATGGCAAGTTCTTCAATCGGATTAGACGAAGTTACAGCTAGTGACTGTGCGTGGTCTCCTATTTGCTGACGACTGCTCCCTGAATGCCACATTTGAGTCTGACATGCAACAGAGAATATCTTTTCAGCTTGTGACAATCAGAATTAAGAAGAAATGGGTGATGCACCAACCTGAAACTGGAAGGCTTTACCTAGAGCTATACCAACACAGTAAATGGCCAAACTGGCATTGGACAATTTCACCTATCTCGACATTACAATGTCAAGTTCAGTCCACATAGATGACGAGACCATCGCGATAATTGCTAAAGCAAGTGTGGCCTTTGGAAAACTACGCGTAAATGTTTGGAAGCGCAGAGGCTTCTATCTTCAATGAAAACTGATGGTATACAAAGCCATTATGTATGTATGTGAAACCTGGATCGTGTACAGACGCCATGCCAAGAAACTAACCCATATTTACGTGGACTACCTGCAGAAACCTATCAGGACAAGATAGCAGGACAGGGTTCCAGACACTGAGGTTTTAATACGGGCGGGCATTCCACACTCTGCTTATGAAATCACAGATGAAATGGGCAGACTACTTCACCAAGATGTCAGAAGAGCGAGCACTAAAGAAGATATCTTCTACGGTGACCTGAAGGAGGAAAAACGATCTCAGAATGGTTAGAAGAAACGCTCAAAGATTCCCTCAAGTCATCCGTGAAATACATCAACACTGACCCTGAGTCTTCGAACAGCTAAAAAGATTGCCCTACTTTGCACAATCTCATCCATACTGGAGCTAATGACTTTGCACTGAGGTGAAATGCAGAGGCAATGCAGAAGCACGAGCGTCGTAAATCTCAGAACTGCAGCATACCCTCGATTAAGCAAGCAACCCCAAGCCCTATCTACTGTCCGGTGTGCCACAGTCTGTTCAGAGCACAAATTAACCTCATCAGACACTCACGTAGTCACAGAAACCAAACCAGTCAGTGACGTCATGGTCTTACGTGTAGGCTCGTACAAAAGTAACAAAAGAAAAGAGTGAAGTCAACAAGCTTTGTAAATTTTAACAAAATAATTTATTTCCCTGGAAAACAACGTAAAATATGAAATAGGACTTACGGTTTGTGAATATAATCCATAAAGTAATCGTAAAATTAAAAAATGTAAGTCCTATCACTAAACAGTTCAAATTGAATCCAGGTTAGAATCCCGATTGTTCCAGTATGGAGGCAATGACGTCAGATAAGGTAGTTGTACTGGTGGCAACAGATCCTCGAATGAATCACAGTTTATAATGTTTCCGTATAGAATTTTCCAGAATAAATTTCCACTGAATATCTTTCTCCCAGAACTTTTATAAACATGAAGCACTTGTGTAGTTTTCTAGAGAATGAATTATTAAATTCCATAAAATAAACGAACTTCAGAATAAGCTGGCAACAACAATAAAAACCTCTTGAGCCCTCAAGGTTTAAAATACAATTCAATAGATCTAATAGAAAATGGCTGTTTTAAGCCTCGATTTTGAATCACATGGTGTCTCACGTGACGGGCTACGTGATTTACTAATTTGAACAGCGTAATAAAAAAAAAATGCCATTTATCACGTATGCAAGAATAGCCCTATCTAAGAATCAAATTCTCACACTGGAAATAAAAAAGAAGAAAGGCTGTTACAATTCAGCTAACACGTGGGCCGAAAATTACCTTGATAATAACCAATCGTATTCACCCGATGCTTAAAAAATCTATGAACCAAAGATTAGCTAAAAATAGTGCTCAAGCAACGGTTACATTCTAATCGGGTCAAGCAATTTTCCGAAAAGAGACTCAGATCCAATGAAAATTATAATTACAATACAATATAATGAAACAAAAAACAAAATAAAAAGAATTTAAAACTAACACACAAGTAATTAAATTACATCTTCGTAACACTTCCCCCATAAAGAAAAGGAAAGATTTATGTAATAAAGCTTTCTTTTGACCATATGTAAATTATACATGAGGTAAAATAAAATTACATAACAAAACTCTTATGAATTATACAAAGTGTACATGAAATAATATTTCTATACACGGGAAAGTGCATCTGTAATCAAATTGTCTTTTCCTTTGATGTGCCTGATGTCAAATTATATTCTTGCAAAAATAAACTCCACATTAATAATCTCTGATTTTTATTTTTCATCCTGTCGCTGAAAGTAAGGGGGTTGTGGTCACTAACCAAAACAACCGGAGGGCTAAACTAATGTAAACTTTAAAATGCTGTAATGCCAATATTAAAGCCAAACATTCCTTCTCGATTGTTGAGTAATTTCTTTGGTGCTTATTTAATTTCTTAGAGAAATAGCATACAAGGTGATCAACACCATTTCTATCTTCTTGAATCAATACTGCTCCAACCCCAACATTACTTGCATCCGCAGATAATTTAAAAGATTGATTGAAATTTGGAGCCGTGAGAACCGGTGCACTTTTGAATATGGCTTTTAACCTATCAAAAGCCTCCTGACATTTTTCAGTCCAAAGAAACTTGTTTTTCTTACTCAACAAGTTTGACAGGGGTTCAACAATAATAGAAAAATTGGAACAAAACTTTCGATACTATCCGGCCATATCCCAAAATCGCATCAGTCGCTTTATACTGACAGGCACAGGGAATTCAGAGATAGCCTTGACCTTAGCATCTATAGGTTTAACTTGAACATGTCCCACAATATGTCCTAGAAAAGTTACACAAGCACAGAAAAACTCGCTTTTAGATAAATTGATTGTCAAATTTGCATCAGTGAGTCTGTCGAAGAATTTCCGAAACGTGGCTAGATGTTCTTTCCAGGTGTCGTTGTAGATGATGACATCATCGATGTAAGCATCACAATTATCTAGACCAGAGGTAATCATATTCATCAAGCGTTGAAAAGAACTTGGGGAACCCTTCATCCCGAACTGCATTACTTTATATTGATAGAGTCCATCTGGAGTCAGAAATGCAGAAATTTCTTTTGCTCTTTCCGCTAGTGGAATTTTCTAAAATCCTTTCGGAAGGTCAAATTTGGTGACGTACTTCGAATTTCCAATTTTATCAATACAGTCATCGATTCTTGGTAATGGAAATGAATCTGCTTTTGTCACATTGTTCACCTTCCTATAATCAGTGCACATACGGAACGTTTTATCTGGTTTAGGAACAAGTATACATGGTGAACTCCAATCACTTTTACTGGGCTCTATGAAATCATTCTCCAGCAAATACTGAATTTCCTTTTTCAAGTATTCCTGTTTGAGAGGGTTCATCTTGTATGGTGTTTTTTCACAGGTTTTGAATCTACAATTTCAACGTCATGAAAAATTTTGTTTGTCTTTGTAGGAATATCTAGAAACAAGTGCTCATATTCGAATGATAACTGTTTAAGTTCATTTCTTTCTTCTTGTTGTAAATGTAAACGTTTCTGGTCCAGATTTTTCATAATTTCCGAATTTCAAAGATTATTGCTCCAAGATCAACGGTGTCCTATTGAATTTCTTCACTTAAATCCTCAGTTGGTGGGACAGGTACAACTAAATTAATTGCATGATTTACTTGGCTATCTCTTTCAATATACTACTACTCCATTTATTTATTTAGACCAGAGTACTAATATAATTTAACTCATTCATTTGCTTCTTTACTTTGTAAGGGCCATAAAATCTAATTTGAAGAAAATTTTGAAGAATGAGCAAGAGAGAATGAACTCCATTACAAGACTCAAAACTTCTCTCAAGTAAAGTTCTGTGAAACCATACTTTCACTTTTGACTTGAATTGCTGGATGCCATATTCAAGCATAACAAGCTGTAAAATTTCAGACATAAAATTTGACCCTTGATCCGATTGGACAGATTTAGGAAGGCCAAATTTAGTAAAAAAAACTTTATCAAACCTTTTACTATGCTTTTGGTTTTAATATTCCTCAAAGGAATTGCCTCTGGGAATCTTGTTGACGCACACATAATGGTCAACAAATATTGGTTGCCTGACTTGGTCTTAGGTAAGGGACCAACACAATCTACCATAATTCTGCTAAATGGTTCGTCAAATGCAGGAGTAGGTTACAGATCAACCTTAGCTATCTTCTAATTGAGTTTTCCTACCATTTGACAAATATGACAAGATCTACAAAATTTACAAACATCACTTTTTGATTTTTGGCCAATGAAAGTGTGTCAAGATCTTGTTATAAGTTTTATTTATCCCTAAATGACCAGCCAGAGGAGTTTCATGGGCCAAACTAAGTATTTCCTGTCTGTAAGATTTTGGAACTACAATCTGATAGTTCACTGACCACTCTTCACCAGCAGGTACCTCGGGAGGTCTCCATTTTCTCATAAGAATGCCATTTTTAATGAAATAACAGACAGGTACTTCAGTGGCTTCAGTTTCACTAATGGCCCTCTAAAACAACAGGAAATCTCAGGATCTTTTTCATGTTCGACGACAAGTGGTTGTCGTTTATCACCCTGATTAGATGAAAGAGAATGAGTATTTAAAAGAGGATCACTGTGATCAATACCTTTGATTGATCCAAATTAGAAGTGAAAGTGACCTCATCAAAAGCCTGACCAATGCATGTGTCAGTTAAATAATATTTTCCTTATCAAAATCATTCTCAAGAGCTTTCTTTGACATAGCTCTGGTAACTGCACAAGCTGGGTATAGCTCAGGGTATTCTATTTCAATAGGATCAACTTTCTGATCCAAAGAAGGCTTGTCAGTTACAAGTGGATTAACCACAACCTAGTCTCCAGCTAGGTCGTTGCCTAGTAACAAATGAATGCCTTCAACGGGTAAATTAGACACTGTACCGACTGTCATAGGTCCTGAAACTAAGTCTGATGACAAATTTACAGAATGAAGAGGAACATTAACAAAGCTGCACTCTACTCCCTGAATGAGAACACTCTCATTAGAACAGGACTTCTCAGAAAAAGGCAAAGTACCTGATAATAAAAGACTCTGAGAAGGTCCTGTATCCCTTAACATTTAAAAGGGATAGGATTGGCCAAATCACCCAAGAGTGATATAGAACCCTTCGACATGAATGGTTCATAATTCGCCATCATAAAATCAGACTGGGGTTTATTAGACCCAACAAATGTATTGTATTCAATACATGACCGAGACCTTGACCTCTTAGAAATAAGAGCATTTGGGATAAGTCTCTCTTGATTCTGATGCCTATATTTCAATTTGAACCAATCAGAAATGACGTGTCCTTTTTTTCTTGCAATAGGTACACGTAGGAATAGACAAGGATTTTGAATCAAGTTTATCAGAAGCTTGATTTTTAGAAGTTGTGCCAGATTGAGTTTTAGAAGGAGTCGTATAAGGCTGAAATTGAAATACGTTTCTACTAGTAGACTGCTGAGTGAAAGATTTGCTTGCAACATGAACTTTATGAGTTAAAGAATACTCATGAGCAGTAGGAGCGACAGTTTCCAAGGTTTCGATCTTATGCTCTTCAAGATGGTTCTTAATGTCATTAGGGATACAGTTCTTGAACTCTTCAAGTAATACAAGTTGTTTGATATTTTCATAATCATGTTCAACTTTCTTGGCTAAGTACCATCTCTCCAATAACTGCTCTTTTTCTCTAGCAAATTCGACATAAGTTTGTCCAGCTTCTTTCTTATAGTTTCCGAAATTTTGCCGATAAGCCTCAGGGACTAACGCATAATCCCTTAAGATGCACTCCTTAACCAAATCATAATCAGAACTTTGCTGTACTGACAGGGATGCATAGATATCTCGGGCCTTGCCAAAATTTACACACTGCAATAATTGAGTCCAATGCTCTCTTGGCCATTTCAAATTTTCAGGAACTTTTTCCAAATAAATAAAATATTTGTCTACATCTTTTTCTCTAAAAGGAGGCACTAACCTGATATTTCTTGTAATGTCAAAACTTGAATTTGTATGTGAAGTGGAAATGTGCTTTTCACTGGCCAGCTCAATGTATTTTATTCTAATTTGAAATCCCCTTTCATCCTTCTCTTTTTGCAATTGCATCTCTCTCTCTCTCTCTCTCTCTCTCTCTCTCTCTCTCTCTCTCTCTCAGCAACG